>AP025069.1:23751851-23809686 GCA_036186865.1 Eustoma russellianum | reverse complement strand
TACCCCGCGAAAATTTGTATATACTGAGAATCGTATAAAGCGGTTTAAGGAGGGAATAATGTTATACCCCACGGGAATTCGCCTATACCGCCGACTCTTATGAGATGAGTCACTAAGAATTAGTCAACCGGTTACATTATTTAAATGTAACTACATTAATTTGACATTCTCCGATAGAATTTCCTTAAAGTAAATATTATAGGAAATTTAATATAATTATGTAAGTGTGTCGCACTACACAAGTGAAATGACAAAACTACCCTTCCAACATTATGAGAAATTCGGCCATAAGGGCCTTGGAGGAGTCTAGAATTTTCCTTATTATCACAATTATGTAATTAGTAAGACTACAATAAAATAGGTTGTCTTGGAACAAGAAAAATAAGAAAAGAAAAATTAAGCATGGAAATGGGGTTCCCCCCTCCAAGGATAAGAAAATCGGCCCCCCCTATGGTTGACCAAGAAAGATTACCATGGTTATTTAATGAGAGGATAACTCTAGTTGGGTAAAATAACCAAGGTTGACCATAAAGTAACCAAGGTTGGCCATAAAGTAACTATAGTTGGCATAAAGTAACTATAGTTGAACTAAAATAACAAACTCTTATTTAAGAAATAAAATAAAATAAAGGAAAGACAAGACACGTTGTCTTGGAATAAAATAAAACAAAAAGAAAAGTCAACAAATGGGGGACATACGTTAGTTAATGTTCAAGACACAAAGGAGGCTCACTTCTCTCAATGCACACCTTGGAAGCTTCATGTTTCCTTGTCTTTTCCCCCCAAAACACGTCCCCCTCCCCTTGTCTTCCCCATGAAGACTTCTTCTACTAAGAAGCTCTCTTACATCTTCAAGTGCATCCATGGAGCTCTTCTCCATCTCCAAGTTTTGAACACCCTCACGAACTCTCATAAGCAAACCATTCAAGATTCATTGAACACTTAGACAACTCCTCTATCATCATCATATATTTCGGCCATAGTAGGAGCTAGGAGTGTCAAGGCTATCTTCATCTTCAAGCTTCAAGAACTCATCTAGGTAAGTTAAATGTTAAACTTCTAAGTGAGTGCTATATTTCAAAGGATGAAACTCACCTAGTACCCCTTTCTCCTTGCACAAAAACGTGACTTTCATGAGGACACTAGGAGAAGATTCTTCAAGCCACTAAGGAGAAGATAATGTCTTGATGGTTTGAATCCATTTCCAAGCTTCATTTTGCAAAGTGGAGGAAGACTTCATTCCATTTCAACCAAGGTTCAAGCTAAGCAAAAGCTCTAAGGTTCAAAGAGGCAAGTATACTTCAGCCAATCTTGCCTTATTTGTGAAGTGCATGCTTGAATGTCTAGCCATTTTTAAGTTATGAATCTTAGTTGAAGAATGCTTGAACAATAAAAAGGTGAAGAAGTGCTGCAACTACTGGAACTGGCAGATTTGTGTTGCTGATTGTGTGACTTGAGAACGAACCTTAAAGGTGTTCAAATAAGCTAAATTTTGACATGACACTAGCCCTGTGTATGTAGTATAAGTGAGAGTTGAAATTGCAGTAAAAAGAGTCATGGTTTATTCTTAATAAATCTTTTGGTAAAACTGCCCAAGAAGAAACTACTGGAACTGAGCAGAACAGAGTGACGTTTTGTATGACCTGAAATTTAACCTTAGGAGTATTCAAATTGGCTATTTTTTGGTGTGATGTTAGCCTCATATGTATATGAAATGTGTGAGTTGGAATTTTGTTAAAAGGAGGTGTGGTTCATCCTTAATGGAATTTTTAGTAAGCGTTGGTCAAACAGAATTACTGGAGCTGGACAGATTTAGGTTGCATGTTGTACGACCTGGAAATGAACTTTAGGAGTGTTCAAATGAGCTAAAGTTTGTTATGACGATAGCCTGATAAGTTTATGACATGTATGAGTTGGAATTTTAGTAAAAGGAGTTGTGGATTATTATTAATGAATTTTGTGGTAAAACTGCTCAAACAGAATTACTGGAACAGGACAGTTATGAGTAGTAAATTGTGTAGCTTGAAAATGAACCTTAGGAATGTGCACATGAGCTGATTTTTGACATGGCAATAGTTTTATGTGTGTATGACATCTGTGAGTTGGAATTTTGGTGAAAGGAGTTGTGTTTTGGTCACAATTCAATTCGTGATTTAATTGGTCATTCCAGTTTCTGCATGTACCCAGTTTGGGAAAGTAATTAGATGACCCCCTTAAACTTATTGGATTGCCTTGGAATTTTTATGGTAATTACCTAGGGTATTGATGCACATGTTCATGTAAAGAAACCAGTATGAAACTACCATTTTGACGGTAAACAAATGAGTTAAAGTTAGTGTACAAAACTGGAAAACAGGACAGTTTATTGTCACAAGTTGTAAGTCTTTGATCTTGCTCATTTAAGCTTAAATGTGATGTTTAGCCTTATGAATATTGTTCCTTGGTAAATTAGCTATGATTTTCAGGTGATGGATCCAAATGAATAAGGTTTTATGACCTACGAAACTGAGGTAAGACGGTACTGCCCTGCTGATTTCAGCAGTACCTTTGAGGATAGTATGATGTTTTGATGTCGTTAGACATTTCGGAATGTTACGAAATTTTTATAGCATGTGTCTAAGTCTTCATTATGCATATGTATGACATGAGTTTATGAATATGAGCACGAATTGATGAGCACACAGCAGTATGAACATAAGGTGATTGCTGGGCAGTTTTTCCAGCTTAAAGGACGAGTCCGTGCATGCATGTTATGATGCATTTGTTCACGAGTCGCATAATGCATGTCATACATTGCATCATCGTCACTTACATGATTTATGGCATGGATTTTATGTGAAAGAAAGGTGAAGAGCATTTTTCAAAAAGATAATTTTTGTTTTTAAAAGAACGCTGCCCCATCGGCACCGTGTGTGAGTATGAACTGGCCAGTATGAACCTGAGCACATCCGGGTTAAGCGATCTGAAAGAATGATGATGTTACCGTTCCGAATCTGGGAATAATAGATTCGAAGGGGAGAAGTTACCGCCTCAGATCCGGGAAGATAGATCTGAAAGAATGATGACATTACCGTTCCGAATCCGGGAATAATAGATTCGAAGGGGAGAAGTTACCGCCTCAGATCCGGGAAGATAGATCTGAATGAATGATGACGTTACCGTTCCGAATCCGGGAATATTAGATTCGAAGGGGAGAAGTTACCGCCTCAGATCCGGGAAGATAGATCTGAACACTCTATTGTTTTATGACGATGATGATTTGAAAGAAGAGCATGATAAGTCATTTCTCATTTTATCATGATGCATCACATATGCATATGCATGCATGACACGTTTATGGAGTCATTGTGTAGTGACACATGAAAATTAGACTAAGTTGTCATGACCATATAGATCCTAAGTATGATTTCCTTAAGTGATGAATCTTGTAATGTTGAGGATTAAGGCGAGTTACATTCTTTAATAGTCATATTCTGTATTAAGTAACGATTTTATTTAAGTTACGATCTTGACGCATTAAGTGATGGTCCTTATTGGGTATTGGATGGAGGGCAACGTGCGCTACTTTTGCATATTCATACGCATTGCATATGGTCATGAGCATGATGTTGAGTCTATTTGCACTAGGCTATGTTATTACTTTCTTCGTGACTAAGCTATGATTTTATTGCCCTATCGGTTATTGATTGAAGGGATGAGACGCTAGCCAAACGCTAGAGGTAATGTTACATAGGTTATGATCCTCCAACCTCTTGTTATCTAGGTTATGATTTCACTACTGTTAATACGTAAGCTATGATCTTATTCATGACATTTAGGACAAGTTGTTATGAATTGGTAGCTCCTAGGTTATTATCTTTATTGAGTGATGACAATTTGTACATCATAATCTTTATTGAATGATGATCCTTTCATAAGCTATGATCTCGGTTAAGTTTCAATCTCTGTTAAGCTATGACCCTGGATAAACCTTGTGTTGACTCCTTACGGGTGTTTAATGGAAGGTCAGGTATGTCCTAAACTAAATTTTTGGGGGTTCGGTTCTGGTATGTGTTAGAATATGTTGAGTTTTGATGATTTGCACAATTTGGCACATTGAACAACCCATTAGGCGCTTCATGTGTGTTGTTTGAAGTCAGTATACTTCGAACTCCTACATTAGGCGCTTAATGTACCTTGGTGGAGTCCAGTACACTTCGAACGCCTAGATTAGGCGCTTTATGTGAAGTGTCTGGATCTGCGAACACTTCGAACGCCTAGATTAGGCGCGTCATGTGTGTGTTTGAAAAACTGGACACTTTGAACGCCTGATTAGGCGCTTCATGTGACCTGTTGAAAAGTGCGAACACTTTGAACGCCTCTTTAGGCGCTTTATGCAGTCCACTATGCCAAAAGTACTTTTCCCCTGGCTGGGCACGTACTCCTAAGTACTTTCTCTGAGTAAAAGTCAAAGTTAGTTCGAACAAGCATGAAGTGCAACATTAAGCGCTTCATGTGACTTCGAACGACTTAAGAAGCCCACATTAGGCGCTTGATGTGACTTCGAACGACTGTTCATTTTCACATCAAGCGCTCAATGTCACATCGAACGCCTGTGCTTTTTCACTTTAGGCGCTTCATGTGACCAACGTTACAAAGGTCTTGAACTTCACTTTTTAACATTAGTTGACTCTTTGTACCCTCTCTTTTTAGTGTCTTTCTTGCAGGCTCCTCTCTGTTGAAGTTTTTCAGGTTTCCTTTCTTGGCATTCACTTTGAAATCTCTCCAAGAATGTTGCTACATGCCAAAGGGAGATCTCCAATGATGAGGACTCACCAACACATGATGCCAAAACCCATTAATGTCAGTGCAGAGGGTTTCAAACGGGAAGAAACTTTGAAGTTGATAAAAATAGGGTTTCTTCCACTTTCTTCAACAACTTTCTACAATTGCAAGCTCTCAAGTTCTCTCAAGCTCAAGCTCTCAAAATATTTGTAATCTTTGTACATCTTTACTTTATTGTTGAGAGTGATTATTGTAAGAAGAAGAGTCTTCTTCTTGGTGAGATTATTCTGTGAGAGATTGGGTGGATTGTTGGTCAAGGAGCAAGGGTGCTCTTTGTTTAAGTTTTCTAGACTTTGAAGGGTTAGTTGATAGTGTGTGGTGCACTATTCTCCCTACAAGATTTCTTTGAGGGCAAAGAAGATCTTTGGAGGCTAGACTTCAAAGGGTTAGAATTCTTGGTTTTGGTCTAGGCAAGGTGCCTAGTTTTTGTATTTTCTTGATTTAGTTTTGATTGTTGTTTCCCCCAAAAGAAATAACAATCCCCATTTCAAAATCCTTCTTGTGAAACATCAAGAAGGTAGAGGAGTAGAGTCTCTTGACTTGAACCTCTATACATACTTGTGTTCTTTACTTTCATTCAAGTCTTCATTCTTTCTAAAGAACACATCCAAGTATTGGTTGCACTCAAAAACGAAAAATAGCCAAAAAATATCCATACTTGGTGAACACACTATTCAACCCCCTTCTAGTGTGTTCTAAGGGACCTAACAATTGGTATCAGAGCCACATCTTGCTTATTTGAGTTCAAATACAAGATTTGATCATTTCTAGTATGGATCCCTTTGTTTTTGATGATTTGGGTTCTCCTAGTGCTGAGACCTCCAGAAGAAGGAGGCAGGAAACCCTATTCCCTTCTATCTCAAATGTTCATGTTAAAGTTCCCATGTTTGACCCTTTAAACTACCCACTGTGGAAGTCAAACATGGAAACCTACTTGCGTTCTTGTTCTCACAGAATATGGGTTGAGGTCTCTAGAGGATCTATGATTCCCATTGATATTGATGATCCTACTCCTGAGGAGGAGTTTCAGCTGGCCATAAATAGCAAAGCTCTTGCTATTTTAAATAGCTCTCTTTCCACAAATGAGAGAGCTCAGATTCAAGGTGTCCAATCCGCACATGAGGCTTGGACAAAGCTTGAGATGATCCACGAAGGAACATCTCAAGTAAGAAAGGCCAAAAGGAGACAGTTGATAAAACAATTTTACAACTTCACTGTCCCCAAAGGTGAAAAGATTGAAGAGTCCATCCAAAGATTCACCAAGCTTGTCAACCTTCTCAAAGCGGTTGGCAAGAAGATAGAACAAGAGGATCTAAACCATTGCTTCCTAAACAGTTTAGGAAGAGAATGGAACGCGAAAGTGACGGCCATTGAGGAGTCCAAGGATCTTGAAACAATCACCTTGGACGAGTTATACGGGAATCTCATCACTTATGAGATTCATTTGGATGCACAAGAGAAGAATGATCCTATTCGCCAATCTTCAAAGGCGTTAGTAGTTGAGTCGGAGGACTCGGATGATGAAGTCGGACTTCTTGTCAAAAGATTCCGCCGCATTGCAAGAAAGAATGGTGACGAAGCCAAGAGATTCGTCAAGGAAAGGTACTCCAAGGACAAGGTGAAGGACCAAGAGAATAAATGCTACAAATGTGGGAAGTTTGGTCATTTCATGAAGGATTGTCGGGTGAAGGAGCCGCAACTCAAAGATAAAAAGGCCATCTACCAAAGGAAGAAGGCCTTGCAAGCGGAAGTAGCCCATTGGGAGAGTTTTCTTTCTGGGTCCGAGAGCGACAATGGCGATCGCGATGATCTTGCACTCACGGGGGTAGTGCAAGATGATCTTGACAAGGAGTTCTTTGCACTCATGGCCATCGACGATGACAAGGAGGTATGCAACATTTCATCTCACTATAGAATTATTGATGAACGAGATGATTTAATACAAGAAAATGATCTCCTTGATTTAAAGTATCAACGTGTCAAGAAAGAGTTTAGAGCATGCATAAATGAGTGTAATGACACGTTAGAAAATCACATTGCATTGCAACTTGAGCATGACATATTTTTAACAATGCATGTGATTGCACTTGAAGAGAAACATGATTTGATGAAATCATGTGCTCAAGCCCTTGAGGATAAGAAAAATGATTCAAAGGTAGGTGCTAAAGAGATAGAGATTAAAGATGCATCTAGGCCAAGCATGAAAGTCAAACCTAGTGCCATGTATGCATCTAAGAAGGGAAATAAAAAGGAACAAGCACAAGTGATCAAGGAGTCTAAAATCTCCTTGAAGAAGCAAAGGCACATGCCTAAACAAAAGGCTAATGCACCAAAGGTATCACAACCTTTGGTTCTTGTTGTGAAACAAAAGCCTTCTTCAATTCCGAAGAAGGTGGTTCCTAAGAAGGAAACACGACATGTGCCAATGCATAAACATTCGCACAAGCATGCACCAACACACAAGCATACTCCTACATGTTTTTATTGCAATAGGAAAGGTCATGTAGAAAGAGTATGTAGAGCTAACAATAATAAGAATCTTGTGTGGGTGCCGAAAGGCAGGACCCAAAACAAAAAGGGTACCAACTTCATATGGTTCTTTTGTAGGCCCTAGCACTCAATGGAGAAAGCGAAGACAAGAAGGTCAAATGGGTCGTGGACAGTGGGTGTTCCAACCATATGACGGGAGACAAACGTCTCTTCCATAGACTCACTATGCAAGACGGAGGAGTTGTCCACTTTGGCGGTAGCAAAGGCCAAATCAAAGGACTTGGTATTGTGGGTAACGATTCCTTCTCTCTTAGTGATGTCTTATATGTTGTAGGTCTTAAGTTTAACTTGATAAGTGTCAGTCAACTTTGTGATGCTAACTATGAGGTAACGTTTTTGAAAACAAAGTGTGTTGTGAAAAAGGAAGAAAATATTTTATTTGAGGCTTTGCGTTTCAAAAATATTTACAAAGTTAGCATCAATGATTTGGTTTCTCAAAATGTATCATGTCTAGTTGCTAAGAATGATTTGACGCAACTATGGCATAGACGTCTCGGACATGTATGTTTCAAAACATTTAAATTTATTTGCGAAAATGATAAAGTCCGAGGCCTTCCAAAAATGAGTTTCGAAAACAATGACTTGTGTGACACTTGTCAAAAGGCGAAACTTGTGAAAACAAGTTTCAAACCCAAGACAAATATTTCCACCTCCAAGCCCCTACAATTGCTTCACATGGATTTGTATGGGGATGTTGGAACAAGAAGCTTGGGTGGTAAACATTATACCTTCGTGGTAGTAGATGACTATACTCGTTATACATGGGTGATGTTTCTTGCTAAGAAAAGTGATGCATGTATTGAGTTTATAAGTCTAAGTAAACGATTGGAAAATCATGTGGGTGACACCATCAAAACCATCCGTAGTGATCGTGGTGGTGAGTTCGATGGTGATTTCGAAAGGTTTTGTGTATCCAAAGGATACTCTCATGACCTTTCGGCACCTAGAACTCCTCAACAAAATGGTGTGGCCGAACGAAAGAATAGAACTCTACAAGAAATGTGTAGAGCAATGTTGAATGAGTTCGGTTTGCCCAAGTATTTTTGGGCCGAAGCGGTTAATGCCGCTTGCCATGTGATCAATCGTGTCTATTTGAGACCATATCTAAATGTGACACCCTATGAGCTTTGGAATGGAAAAGTTCCCAACATTGGGTATTTCAAAGTCTTTGGTTGCAAGTGTTTTATACTTAATACCAAAGATACTTTGGACAAACTTGACCTCAAAGCGGATGAAGGTATCTTTTTAGGTTATGCCTCAAATAGTAAAGCATTTCGTGTTTTCAACAAAAGGAGTCAAAAGGTGGAAGAATCAATCCATGTTAAGTTTAATGAGTCACTTAGTGATGAACCTAAACTTAATGAGGATTGTGAAGAGGATGAAGATGTGACTCCTCAAGAAGAAATTCTTGAGGATGTTCCTATGGTTGTTCCTCAACGAGAGATCATTGATGATCCTCCAAATGGAAACATCTTCGTTGATTTGAGAGTTGAACCTCTTGAAGGCACTCCTCCACCTTGTGTAAATGAACTTAGTGAGTCAAGTAAAAATGTCTCTTCTACTCATGTTGATTCACAAAATGTAGAAAATGCATCACACTTTCCGGAACATTAGGCTCATGATAATGATGAAGGTTCATCTCTTCCGGAACATGATCAAGAGGAAGTTGGAGGTGATGTATCCAATCTTCCTAGATCATTTAAGCACAAAAGTTCTCACCCTCAAGAGTTAGTCATAGGTGATTTAAATAGAGGTATCACCACACGAAGGCAATATAGAGAGAATGCATTTGTCTCTCTTATAGAGCCTAAAAATATTAAAGACGCACTTCTTGATGAAAATTGGATCTTGGCTATGCAAGAAGAATTAAACCAATTTGAAAGAAGTGATGTTTGGGAGTTAGTTCCCAAACCACACGATCATCCTATTATTGGTACGAAATGGGTTTTTCGTAACAAGATGGATGATCAAGGTAATGTCACTAGAAACAAGGCTAGATTAGTTGCTCAAGGATACCGTCAAGAAGAAGGTATTGATTTTGACGAGACATTTGCACCCGTAGCACGGCTTGAAGCTATCAGAATGTTATTAGCATATGCTTGTTATAGAGATTTTACACTTTATCAAATGGATGTTAAATCCGCGTTCTTGAATGGTGTTATTCAAGAGGAAGTGTATGTTGCACAACCTCCCGGGTTTGAATGTCATGATTCACCACATCATGTCTTCAAACTTAAAAAGGCTCTTTACGGCCTCAAACAAGCTCCAAGAGCTTGGTACGAGAGGTTAAGTATTTTTCTTCTTAATAATGGTTTTTCAAGAGGTAAAGTTGACACTACTTTGTTCATAAAAGAACAAGGTAGGAATCATTTAATTGTCCAAGTATATGTTGATGATATTATTTTTGGTGCTACTAACAATTGTCTTTGTGAGCAATTTGCTAGTCTTATGCAAGGTGAGTTCGAGATGAGTATGATGGGCGAGCTAAATTATTTCCTTGGATTACAAATCAAGCAAACCATGGATGGTGTGTACATTTCCCAAGCCAAATACACAAGAGACTTGCTCAAAAAGTACAACTTTGGTGAAGGAAGAGAGGTGAACACTCCTATGAGCACAAGTGCAAAGCTTGACAAGGATGAAAAGGGAAAGCATGTCGAGGTAACCTTGTATCGTGGCATTATAGGTAGTCTACTTTATTTAACGGCTAGTAGACCCGATATTTTACATGCAGTCTGTTTATGTGCTAGATTTCAAAGTGATCCTAGGGAGATGCATTTTATTGCGGTAAAACGCATCCTTAGATACCTTAGAAGTACTTTGAAATTTGGTCTATTTTATCCTAAGAATGCATGTTTTGATTTAAGAGGCTATTGTGACTCCGATTATGCGGGGAGTCTAGTTGATAGAAAGAGCACCTCCGGAACTTGTCAGTTTCTTGGAGATTGTCTCGTTTCTTGGTTCTCCAAGAAACAAAACAGTGTGTCTCTCTCTACGGCGGAATCCGAATATGTGTCGGCCGCCTCGTGTTGTGCACAATTGTTATGGATGACTAACACATTAAATGATTATAACATTCACTTCTCAAAGGTGCCAATTTTGTGTGATAACACGTCCGCCGTAAATATTGCACAAAATCCCGTCCAACATAGTCGGACCAAGCACATTGAAGTGAGGTATCATTTCATCCGTGATTGTGTACAAAAGAACTTGGTAAGTGTAGAATTTGTTCCTACACATGACCAACTTGCGGACATTTTCACGAAACCCTCGCCTAGCGATGTATTTTTATCCATAAGAAGTAGGTTGGGGTTGCTCAATATGGGTTGATAAAACCATTTTGAGTTTTGAGCTCGAAAACTTCAAAATTTTCAAGATCAGTACACATAAAGCGCTTTATCTAAAAATGTTCAGGCGTTCGATGTCACATCAAGCGCCTGATGTTAAGGATGTCACTCGTTCGAAGTGACATCAGGCGCTTTATTGAGGTGTTTGATGTTCGATTAAGCGCTTGATCTGAGTTTGTTTACTCGTTCGATGTAACATAAAGCGCTCAATCCCCTTCTCCACAGTCGTTCAATGTGGCATTAGGCGCTTTATCCACTTTTGTGAAGTCGTTTGATGTCACATTAGGCGCTTTAACCCTATTCTTACACTGTCTTTTTTCGCCGCCTCTTCAGTTTTCGCGCCATTCAAGGACCATCAATTCACAGCCGCCTCTTTCTCTTCCCCCCTTTCCCACGTTCTGCCACTCCCTCTTCCCTATTCACTCAAACTCTTCATCTTCTTCCTCTATCCTCTCTCCCACTCTCCCACTCCTTTAATTCTCTCTCTCACCATTACTCCACTATCTCTTCCTCTTCCTCCTTTCACCCCTTAAAATCCAACCTTCTCCTTCCTTCTTCCTCATTCTTATCTTCATCATATCCCCTTAAAATCTTCAAAACCTCTCCTTTTCCAACTCCTTCTCCAATGGCTTCCGCTGGTCCTTCCAAACGCCCAAGAACACAAAAGCGAAAACAAACGGCTGGACAAGGAATTGTCGAGCCTCAAGAACTCATTGCTATCCGTGAAGGGCTCACCAATGACAATTTTCCTTGGTTGAAGAAGTTTGAGCCCGACATCAAGAAACCTCCACGATCCATTGATAAAGGTGTTCACATTTCCTACCATTCCTGTATGCTATATCAGGAATGGGTTGCAAACAACCGTCTGATCATCCCTCTGAAACTGCTCAACCTCAGCAACGTTCCTGAGAAGAGCAGTGCACTGGAAATTGTTCCCTTCCTGGAACATCAAGGCTGGACATCTCTTTGGTCCAGACTTGACATGAAAAAATTTTCTCGCGAGCACACCCGAATGTTCTACTCCAACTTGTGGGTCACCCCACAATCTGAGTCTCAACCGTTTTCCCTCAACTCCGTCATTGATGGTACTCCTCTCAGCTTCACTGTTCCTGAAATCTGTGAAGTTTTGAGGATCCGAAATGAGGGCTTGACAGATTTCTCCGTATTTGACTGGAGTTCCAAATACGGCGTCCCCGAGCAGGACGTAAAATTCAATCTGGGATATTACCCCTCTAAGAAGACTCAGAACATGCCGTTGGTGGATCGCATTCTGCTCGCGGTGGTCACCTACTGCATCAATGGTAAGGCCACTAGAAATCCAAGCAACATGGATTTCTATGTCTCTTACCGCCTCAAGCACCTTACTCAGCTGAATCTGGCCTGGATCATCATCGAAGTCATGTTTGCGGCTCTTCGAAAGGGGTCCAAAGCTCTGCCTTTTGCCAACATCGTCACAATCTTGCTAAAATCAAAAGGCATTGTCATTAATGATGATGATTTAACCCCAGTTGCCAAATCCGAGATTTATGATCATTATAACATCGCCCAGGCCGTTGACTCGCAGAAAAGGAAGGCCACCACTATTCCTGACGAAGATGAGGTCGAGGAAGGACCTCACGATGCCGCCGGTGGTAGTAATTCTTCGGCATTACTCTCACGCATTGCTGCCCTTGAACAGACTGTTCAACAATTGCATCTTCGTGATGCCGAGCATGAAGCTCGGCATGTTCGGAATGAAGCTCGTAATGAGCGTAATGAACTGCGCATGACTGCATTTCGCAATGCACTCATGCAAGTGTGTCCATGGGCTCTTCCTCCTAATTTTGATGATTTAGGGGGAGAAAGTGGTGGTGCTGGTGGCAGTGGCGGTGCTGGCGGTGGTGATGCTGGTGGCTCGGGAGATGTTGGAGGATCCATGGGTGGATTCACAGATTTTGCCGCTAGTGTAGGTTTTGGCTTTAGTGGCTTTACACCACCAAGTGGTGGTGCTATGTAATTTGTTTTCTTTCAGTTGGTGTCATTTTTCCTGCAATTAATGTACATGAAATTTTCATAACTTGATTTAAATTGTTCATCATCTTATTTTGTTCAAGTTATTTTTTTCTCATTGCACTTAGTGAGGGGGAGCATATATTAAGGGGGAGCTTTGATAAGCTATGCATGTTGTGAAATCATCAAAAAGAGGGAGAATGTTAGAATATGTTGAGTTTTGATGATTTGCACAATTTGGCACATTGAACAACCCATTAGGCGCTTCATGTGTGTTGTTTGAAGTCAGTATACTTCGAACTCCTACATTAGGCGCTTAATGTACCTTGGTGGAGTCCAGTACACTTCGAACGCCTAGATTAGGCGCTTTATGTGAAGTGTCATGATCTGCGAACACTTCGAACGCCTAGATTAGGCGCTTCATGTGTGTGTTTGAAAAACTGGACACTTTGAACGCCTGATTAGGCGCTTCATGTGACCTGTTGAAAAGTGCAAACACTTTGAATGCCTCTTTAGGCGCTTTATGCAGTCCACTATGCCAAAAGTACTTTTCCCCTGGCTGGGCACGTACTCCTAAGTACTTTCTCTGAGTAAAAGTCAGAGTTAGTTTGAACAAGCATGAAGTGCAACATTAAGCGCTTCATGTGACTTCGAACGACTTAAGAAGCCCACATTAGGCGCTTGATGTGACTTCGAACGACTGTTCATTTTCACATCAAGCGATCAATGTCACATCGAACGCCTGTGCTTTTTCACTTTAGGCGCTTCATGTGACCCACGTTACAAAGGTCTTGAACTTCACTTTTTAACATTAGTTGACTCTTTGTACCCTCTCTTTTTAGTGTCTTTCTTGCAGGCTCCTCTCTATTGAAGTTTTTCAGGTTTCCTTTCTTGGCATTCACTTTGAAATCTCTCCAAGAATGTTGCTACATACCAAAGGGAGATCTCCAATGATGAGGACTCACCAACACATGATGCCAAAACCCATTAATGTCAGTGCAGAGGGTTTCAAACGGGAAGAAACTTTGAATTTGATAAAAATAGGGTTTCTTCCATTTTCTTCAACAACTTTCTACAATTGCAAGCTCTCAAGTTCTCTCAAGCTCAAGCTCTCAAAATATTTGTAATCTTTGTACATCTTTACTTTATTGTTGAGAGTGATTATTGTAAGAAGAAGAGTCTTCTTCTTGGTGAGATTATTCTGTGAGAGATTGGGTGGATTGTTGGTCAAGGAGCAAGGGTGCTCTTTGTTTAAGTTTTCTAGACTTTGAAAGGTTAGTTGATAGTGTGTGGTGCACTATTCTCCCTACAAGATTTCTTTGAGGGCAAAGAAGATCTTTGGAGGCTAGACTTCAAAGGGTTAGAATTCTTGGTTTTGGTCTAGGCAAGGTGCCTAGTTTTTGTATTTTCTTGATTTAGTTTTGATTGTTGTTTCCCCCAAAAGAAATAACAATCCCCATTTCAAAATCCTTCTTGTGAAACATCAAGAAGGTAGAGGAGTAGAGTCTCTTGACTTGAACCTCTATACATACTTGTGTTCTTTACTTTCATTCAAGTCTTCATTCTTTCTAAAGAACACATCCAAGTATTGGTTGCACTCAAAAACAAAAAATAGCCACAAAATATCCATACTTGGTGAACACACTATTCAACCCCCCCTTCTAGTGTGTTCTAAGGGACCTAACAGTATGTACTTTCCAGTTAATGCATGATTGTTTATGGTATACTTGCTGGCGACTTTGTCACTCACCCCCTATTTTTCCTCCCAGAGGCTGCAGAGAACAGGGTATTACGGATTGAGGATGGACATAGGGACCCCTACCCGGGAGTGCAGCGAAGGATGGTCAGGATTAGGAGACCGAGCATACCAGTGTTAAGGGATGACGGTGTTATGTAATTGTGATGGGGAAACAATTTGCTTTTGATGCTTTCAGCAACGATCTATGTGGGTTGTAAACCTTAAGTGGTTGTGATGTCGTTTCAATTCAAAGTTTTAAATTCTGCCACGGTTTCGCATGTTTATCTGCGCGAAAGAACAAAGATCCATGCATTAGTATCATGGATCACGACGCGTATGGACGACGCCTAGTACTCTCTTTAGTGAAGTACGGTGGGTGCACCGACTTCGGCGGGGCTGGGGTGAGGGGCGCCACACCCGCCATACTTCACTACGGAGAGTACCAGGCGTCAATCCATAACATATCATAGTCCAGAATAAAATAAGTGGACTTTCATGCTTACACGTCAACAAGTAAGCAAAACCGAGGCAGAATAAAAACTTTCAAAATAAACGAGTCTAAACATCCATCATACGTCTTACAAACATGTTCGCAAAATGCGGAAATCCAAACATCAATGTTTCCAACATAAATTCATAAATGTTCATCAATCACATCCATCATGTCAACCATCCTTAGGTCATCCTCCTCTTGCTCTTCTACGGATAAGGGACCCTAGGCTCATCTTCGATCCATTCGACCCTATTTCCTGCGGGTTCTGAATGAGGGGTGAGTGACAACGTCACCAGCAAGTAAACCATAAATAATCATGAATTAAATAGAAAGTACAAAAAAGAACGAAACCCCGAAAATTCTGGTTTAGTAACATACCTGACCTTCCATCCAATATCCGTAAGTAACCAGCTCAAAACTTATTAAAAATCATAACTTAGAAGATATCAAGTCATAACATCTTAGCCTCAGTAACAGTGTAACAAATATTCGAGAAACCATTAAATGCAGCATGCATGAGTATGCACATGCGATGCATCGTGATAAACATGAGGACAAATTCTTCTTTTCTTTCTTCTTTCAAAACATCATCGTCAATAAAAACAAGAGAGTGTTCAGATCTATTCTATCCAGAACTGAGGTGGTCATATTCTTCCCTTTAGATCTATTATTTCCGGAGAGAAAAATGGTCACATCATCAATCATAGTCATCAGGTCTATTCTCTTCGGTCCTGTACGGTCATAATCGTCATGACCAGGTCTATTCTCTCCGGGCCTGTACGGTCATAATCATAGTCATGTCTATTCTCTCCGGGCCTGAACGGTCATAATCATCAGATCAATTAACCCCGGATCTGGAGTGGGTCCTACTAGCCAGAAATATACGGTACCGATGGAAAGCATTCTTTTCAAAACAAGAACCTTTTCTTTAAAAACGTTTTTCGTCATTCTTTGTCATAAAACCAGTTTCGTAAATCATGTAGGTGACGATGATGCAATGTATGACATGTACCATGCAATTCGTGACATAATGCGTTACATACATACAAATAGGATCTTATTCCTCAGTCTGGAAAAATTTCCAGAATTATCGTCCCGTTTGCACGGCCTGGGGAATTGCATGGTACATGTCATACATTGCATCATCGTCACCTACATGATTTACGAAACTGGTTTTATGACAAAGAATGACGAAAAAGCGTTTTTAAAGAAAAGATTCCGTTTTGAAAAGAACGCTTTCCATCGGTACCGTATATTTCTGGCCAGTAGGACCCGCTCCAGATCCGGGATTAATTGATCTGATGATTATGACCGTTCAGGTGTGGCGCCCCGCACCCCGGCCCTACCGAAGTCGGTGTACCCGCCGTACTTCACTAAGGAGAGTACTAGGCGTCTTCCATACGCGTCGTGATCCATGATAAAGTTTCATGGTTTTTCGTTCTTACGCGCAATAAGTAAGCGAAACCGTGGCAGAATTTAAAACTTCAAATGAAAGCACCATCACAAGCAGTTAAAGTTTACATCCCACATGATTGTAGCAGAAAACGACAAAAGTAAATTGTTTTCCCATCACAATTGCAAAACAACATCATCCTTAATGCTGGTACGCTCGGCCTACTAATCCTGGCCATCCTCCAACGCACTCACGGATAGGGAACCCTAGGCTCGTCATCATTCCATTCAACTTTATCTCCTGCCGCCTCTGGAGAAAAAAATAGGGTGAGTGACAACGTCACCAGCAAGTATACTATAATAATCATGAGTTAAATGGAAAGTGCAAGCAAGAACCGAACCCCAAATAATATTCGGTTATGAAACGTACCTGTCCTCCGATCAACATTTGATAAGGATCATCACTTAATAAGATCGTAACTTAATAACATCACTAGGTAGAGTGAAACATACATAAGGAGGCTGTAACAGGCATTGATTAATAACACAATATTCATCATTACTTAGGATACACCAAATCGTAACAAAACCATTCCAAGTAACATGTGTCGCTACGTTACAACTCTACGAGTGACATGCATGCATATGCACATGTAATGCGCCATGATTAAAATAAGAAAATGCCTTTTCATACTTTGCTTTCAAAAACATCATCGTCATAAAACCATAGAGTGTTCAGATCTATCTTCCCGGATCTGAGGCGGTAACTTCTCCCCTTCGAATCTATTATTCCTGGATTCAGATCGGTAACGTCATCCTTCTTTCAGATCTATCTTTCCGGATCTGAGGCGGTAACTTCTCCCCTTCGAATCTATTATTCCCGGATTCGGATCGGTAACGTCATCCTTCTTTCAGATCACTTAACCCGGATCTGCTCAGGTTCATACTGGCCAGTTCATACTCACACACGGTACCAGTGGGGAAGCGTTTTAAGAAAACAAAACGAAGTCATCCTTTTGAAAACTCTTTTCATCATTCTTTCACGTAAAATCCATACCATAAAATCATGCATGTGACGATGATGCAATGTATGACATGTAACGTGCAAATTATAACATGACACATGACACAGGGACGGGCATGTCTTGTTAACAATGCTGAAATTTTTCCCAGCTTCGTATCATTCACTTCTTCTAAGGAATCTCTTGCTAAATTGCACGTATTAGACCCGTTTAATCACATGTACTCATCCGTGACTGTCATAAGCGAATGCCATGCATGCGTTGTGAGCTTACAATGTCATTAAGAGACCCATTTACTCCTTTTCATGAACCAATGCAATTTAAATTCTGAAACGACCATATTTTACTATAAAATTTGTTGTGGCCAATCCTTTGATCTTTTTCTGGAAATTCCAACTCCCTAAATTCATAAACTCATTGGGCTAGCATCCTGCCAATTTTTAGCCCAAGACAAATTCTTTAAGGCCTTTTTCCAGATCACGCAAAGTGTGTCATAAATTCTGCCTATCCAGCCTAATTCGGTTTGACCAGTTTTAGTAGAAAATTTATTAAAAATAAACCACAAATTATTTTGATATAACTCCAACTTCCATTTCTTCTTTATTCATGAGGCTAGTACCATGCCGAAAATTAGTAGATTTGCACACCCCTAAGGTCCATTTTTAGGCTACTAAACATGTTGCTTAGATTCTGTCCAGTACAAATTTTCCAGCAAGACCAATTTTAGTGGGAAATTCATTAAAAATAAACCGTGGCTCTTTTTAAGGTGATTCCAACTCTCACTCCTAAAAAACACATAAAACTATTAGCATACCAAAAGTAAATGAAATTGAAGGTCCTTAAGGTCCCTTTTCTGGCTTCACAAATCAGCCTAATTTCTAATCCAGCTCCAGAATTTTCCAGTGGCCATAAATTCTTCCTAAATGTTCTTGGCTCACCTTTTCGTCCCCCCCCTACTTGGTATTAACCCTAAGATGAACACACACACACACCACATCAGCCTCATTATTTGATGTTAGTGAGAAAATGACCAAAACCAAAAGTAATTCAAGCCTAACATGCACAAGATCAAATCTTGCCCTCTTTTCCTTACCATGTTGTCATTTTACATGCAACTTCACCCCACTTCCCCTTATCCCTTCCACCGTGGCCCTTTCACCATGAAAGAAGAAATATTTAACACATTCAAGCCTAGATTAGGACATAAACATGCATAAGGTCATCAAAGAACTCATCTTTAGAATAAGGTGCTCCTCCTACACACTTACATGCATAGGGCCGGAAGCTTTTGGCTTGAAACTCACCATTTCACAACTAAGATCAAATCTTAGATCTTTCTAGTCATTCATGCACACACTTTCACATTCAAACCATAAAAAGTATAGTGTACTTGCCTTGGGAGTCCTTGGATTTGACTCGGATTGGTTGGTACGAGAAGCACTCCCTTCTCTCTTTTCCATTTGTACTTCAAATGAAGGTCCTCTTGTTTGATGTTAAAGAAAATCCTCCCCCCTTAAAGCCGTGATCCCTACAGTTTGGTCAAGGAAGGAAATGTAAGTTCCTCCCCTTTTAGTATGTAACGTCACTCACTAAGATTGGAGGGACCTTACCTAAGTGGCCTTGGAATGTTCTTGGTCTCCCTTCTTGGTCCTATTGCCTTCGCCGGTATAGTGAGGAGAGGAAAGAGTATTCTCTCTTTTGAAATGGCCTTTAGGTTTCTCTCTTTAATTAGGTAGAGAAAGTCATTTCTTGTAACAAGGGAGGAATTTACTCCTCCCTTTGGTTTTTGGCAGCCGGTGGCTTGCATGGGGAGAGGGAAAGTCCCTCTTGAATGTCACCCATTATGGTTCCAACCATATTTCTTATTAAAAAATCCCCTCCTAATTTTATATGCAATGGTCTATTTCCCTTGGACATGATTTAACCGAAACGCTTACATGTATATTCTAACCATAGTTGTTTCTTCAATATTACATTTATGTATGTATTATAATTATCTTTTTTATCTTGGTCATTTCAAGGATGTTCTTCATACACAACTCGTCCCGTGGCACTCTTACGCCCTTAACTAGTATGCGTACATAAATCCCTCCTGTATTTTCCTTACTCCTTATCCCTAAGGTTCATGCAATGGTCTTTTGTTAGACTTGTACAGGTATAAATTTATCCCCTCTAATTCCCTAGGCCGAAATGTGGCATAATCCCTTGTACATGTCTCCCCTTAGTAATGCCTATAAATGGGGTTTTATAAATGTTTTCCTCTTATTCTAATTATTTTAATGTCCTTTCATAATCTACTATGCTACCCGTGTATCCATGTGACCGATTCATTTGCGTATATGTTCACATATGCTCTCTTTTCAGGACAAGTCCTAAGCCTTAGAAGAAATATTCATTATGTCGGCAACACTAAGTGCACGCTCATGCATACATATAATATATTCCTTTGATAATTTATTCTGTCGCGGTGTATGTCTCGATTCCATGGATACATACGTCTCCATACATACTTACGTCCTATCCCTAATTATTTGACTTAGCTAGGCTTAGTTGTAGTGCATTTGTATCTTTAGATGTACACCCTTATTGCTTCATGTGCGGGTTTGTTATAACCTAGCTTCTCATAGTTGTCAACGTAATACTTAGCTCTTTAGTACCTGTCTGCTTTTCTCTTTTTACGCTTATGCTTGGTGCGTAACTTTCCTTAGGTTCTTCGTATCCATAGGTGATTTGGTAATGTGTTTCCTTTGAGGTCTCACTATCTGGTCGTGTTTTGCTTCTAACCCTGGTTGCCACGCTAATTTTGAGCGGGGTGCAACATCAGGCCCAAAGAGAATAGACCTGACTATGATTATGACCGTACAGGCCAGGAGAGAATAGACATGGTTGTGACGATTATGACCGTACAGGCCCGGAGAGAATAGACCTGATGACTATGATTGATGATGTGACCGCTTTCGGATCCGGAAATAATAGATCCGAAGGGAAGAATATGACCGCCTCAGATCCGGATAGAATAGATCTGAACACTCTCTTGTTTTTATTGACGATGATGTTTTGAAAGAAGAAAGAAAAGAAGAATTTGTCCTCATGTTTATCACGATGCATCACATGTGCATACTCATGCATGCTGCATTTAATGGTTTCTCGAATATTTGTTGCACTGTTACTGAGGCTAAGATGTTATGACTTGATATCTTCTAAGTTATGATTTTTAATAAGTTATGAGCTGGTTACTTACGGATATATTGAATTGAAGGTCAGGTATGTTACTAAACCAGAATTTTTGGGGTTTGGTTCTTGTATGTACTTTCCATTTAATTCATGATTATTTATGGTTTACTTGCTGTTGACGTTGTCACTCACCCCTTATTTTTCCTCCCACAACCCGCGTGAAATAAGGTCGATTGGATCGAAGACGAGCCTAGGGTCTCTTATCCGTAGAAGAGCGAGAGGAGGATGACTTAAGGATGGTTGCCATGATGGATGTGATTGATGAACATTTATGAATTTATGTTGAAAAAATTCACGTTTGGATTTTCGCATTTTGCGAACATGTTTCTTGATTCCATTGAAGGGATGCTAGCAAAGTTAGTATTGATTTCTTCGTTGATTGACAAGATTAAGGAGGGTCAAGAAAAGGATGAGACTTTGAAGAAAATAAAGGACAGGTTGAGGACGAAACCATCTGAGGATTTTAAGATCAGGAATGATGATAGTTTGTGGTTTTGAAGAAGACTGTGCGTACCCAATGACGATGATATAAGGAAAGAAATTCTTTGTGAAGCTCATAATACGCGTTTGTCTATCCATCGTGGAGCCAACAAAATGTACCAAGACTTACAACAAAGATTCTGGTGGCATGGCATGAAGAGACAAATTGCAGAGTTCGTAGAGAAATGCCGTGTTTGCCAGAAGGTGAAAGCAGAACATCAGAGACCCGCTGGATTGCTACAATCTCTTGAAGTCCCCGAGTGGAAGTGGGATCACATTACTATGGATTTTGTAACTGACCTGCCAAGGACGAAGAACGTACATGACGCCATTTGGGTAGTCGTCGATCGTTTAACAAAATCCGCTCACTTCATGGCTATGACGATCAAGGCTCCTATGGAGAAGTTGGCTACGATGTATGTTGATCAAATTGTGAGCCTTCATGGAGTACCCATAAGCATTGTATGTGATCGCGACCCTCGCTTTACATCACGATTTTGGACAGCTTTTCAAAAAGCAATGGGCACCGAGATACGAATGAGCTCTGCATTTCACCCTCAGACGGATGGTCAATCGGAGAGGACCATCTAAACTCTGTAAGACATGTTGCGAACTTGTACACTTGATTTTGGAGGGAGTTGGGACAAGAATCTCAAATTGGTGGAGTTTTCTTATAACAACAGTTATCATCGATCCATTAGGATGGCTCCGTATGAAGCACTCTACGGAAGAAAGTGCCGCTCTACACTTTACAGGGATAAAATCGGAGAGAAAGTTTTCACAGGACCTGACCTAATAGAACAAACACGAGAGAAAATAATGATCATAAAACAAAGGTTACAAGCGGCCCAAGATAGAAGTAAGATTTGGGCGGACGAGAAACGGCAGCCATTGGAATTTCAAGCAGGAGAAAAGGTGTTCTTGAAAGTGTCGCCATCTAAAGGAGTTAAGAGGTTTGGTATCAAAGGGAAGTTAAGTCCCAGGTTTATTGAACCATATGAGATTCTTGAAAGAATTGGAGAAGTCGCTTACCGACTAGCACTACCCCCGTCGCTATCTCAATTGCATGATGTATTTCACGTATCACAACTTCGGCGGTATGTGCACGAGCCTAGCCATATTATCAAGGAGCAACCCTTGAAAGTTGAGGCCGACGCGACCTACATAGAAGAACCGGAAAGGATTGTTGATCGTAAGGAAAAGACATTGAGAAAATGATCCATACCTATGGTTAAGGTGCAATGGAAGCACCATTCGATTGATGAAGCTACTTGGGAGATGGAAGAAACATGAAGAATTTGTACCCTCACCTTTTTGATTAACACTTTTATGTTTCGAGGACAAAACTTGTAATAAGGGGGGGAGGATGTTGTACCCAACGAAAGATTCATATTGTACTTAAACACTTGTATAAGTAAATTGCTGAAGTTGCATCCTTCAAGTGCATTTTTCTAAGTTTTATTAGTGCTTCTTTTATTATATTTTGATAAAGCAAATATTATAATCATTCAAGCATGAGTTATGGACCATGACCAATTCATCTAAAGGCCTAAGAAATTTCGGCCACAAGGCATAAAAAGGGGCCTTAGAAGGGTTTTTTTTTCAAAATTATAAGAAGGCTAATCTTAAGGGCCTTCTTAAAACAAGCCCAAATAGCAATTAAGGAATTTTAAGTAGTGGGGCAATTCTTCCCCAACTCTCACTAACTTTCGGCCCTATGAGTCCAAGAAGACTCAACATTTTTCCTAATTTCATTTTAATCAAGAAAAAGGGGAAAATAATTAGTAAAAAGGACAACTACCCACATAGCTTTTCATTAAACTCACTTGAAAAGAGATTTAAGCATGGTAGTGGCCATTTAATGCCCTACCCGCTGGATTCCCCTCTATGGTTAACCAAGGAGCATTTCAAAAACTTACTATGGTTACTTTATGTTAACCACAAGGCTAAAGTAACCCAAGTTAGCCTTAAAGTAACTCTAGTTGGATAAAGTAACCCAAGTTAGCATTAAAGTAACCTTGATTAGCTAAAGTAACTTAAGTTAATTAACCCAAATTAACCTAACCATGCCATGGTAACCCCCTTCTTCCTCCTTTGCTTACCCACGGCTAACCACTTAGCCTAGTAAAGAACATTTCCCTCCAAGAAACTTTAGAACCCTATTACTCTCAACCCTCAAGAATTCACAAAGAGCAAGAGATTTTCCCTCTCTTCTCCCCAATGCACATGGCTAAGTGGAACCAAGAAGGTGTAAGATTCATCCAAGTTCAAACTTGGTCTAGGTAAGAACACTCTAAATTACTTAAGAGAACTTTATATCCTTCATTGAGTAAAGCTCATATTGCTACTCTTTCTTGTTCAAAAACCGTGGCCTTCATGGCCACTAGGTGCAAGTTTTCAAGCTCTTAAGTGGTACTAGTCTCTTAACAGGTTTAAACACCATTCAAGCTTCATCTTGGTAAGCCAATCTAGACTTTATTTAGTTTATTTTTCACTTAAGATAATGGCTATGTATTATTCTTTGTCCTCCTCCAAAACCGTGGGTTCCATATGTTGAAGAGGAGGGAGACTTCACTTCATTTTCCAAGCTAAGGAAAGGTTAAGCTTGAAGAGGCAAGTACACTATAAATATTCATGACTTGTGTGTGAAAGTATATGCTTGAATGTCTAGATGTTACTAAGTTTTAATCTTAGATGTAAAATATTAAGTTGAAGCATGAAGCTTTCGGATTCTTAAGAAAAGGGGCTTGCGTGTATGGGATTCCTTCAAAGGTGGATTCTTTGCCCTTTTTGAGTATGAATATGATGCTTGTCTAAGATGAATGTGGCAAAGTTCTCTTCTTTGACATGTAAAGGGGATGGTTGGATGGAAGTTTGGGGTAAATATTGTTCTTGTGAAAGATTGTAACTTGTGGGGTAAAAGATGTATGTAAGTTGGATGCCTTATGACCTAGGTGTAATATGTTCATTATGAAAATGTAATTTAAGCTCTTGCATATGAGTGAAAACGGGCTGTTCTGGGGGTTATGGGACATACAAACTAGATGTGCCATGAATAGACCTTACTATGTACAAAATGTACAAATCCAAGTTGTGCTATGTGTAACCTTCAAAAACTCGTTGTTGAAGTGACATGTAGGTGAAATTTTGGAACGTATTAGAACCTGCAAAGCTTATACTAAAACGTGTATTTGATGATTAGTAAAACCATTTATGAAGAATAACTCAAGTGGAACTCTTTTAGCAAGGAAAAGTGACAGATAGGGAAATTACTGGAACAGGACAGAATAATGTGACGTTTTGTAAGACCTGAAAATGGATCTTAGAAGTATGCAATTAAGCTAATTTTTGGTATGATACTAGCTCTATGTATGTGGTAAATATGAGAGTAGGAATTTTGGTAAAATAAGTTATGATTTATCCTTAATAGAATGTTTAGTAAAACTGATCAAGCTGGAATTACTGGACTGGACAGAATTTAAGTGACGAATTAATTGACCCAAAAATGGACCTTAGAAACATTCAAATGGTCTGATTTTTGGTAGGATGCTAGCCCTATGTGTTTACTAAGTCTGTGAGTTTAAATTTTGGAAAACAGACTTACGGTTTTGTCACAATAAAATTCGTAGCAAAAAAGGCCACTCCAGAATCAGCATGTACCCATTTTTGGAGAAGTGAGTAAATGGCCCCTTTACAGTTATTATAATACTTTGAAATTTTTACGGTGATTACTTAGGACATAGGTGATCATGTACATGTAAATCAATTAGCTTAGAATTAATATTTTAAGGTGTAACTACGAAAATTAAGTTGGTATTACTAATCTGGAAAATTGGGCAGAATTACGGATTTGGTTGTGGGGTTTTATTCTTGTGAGCTTAGACTTATATGTATGGTTTGGGATTATAAGCAATAATTTTTGGTATGTCTGCGGTATTTTTCAGGTGTTGGCCCAAATTAAATAAGGCTTAATGGGCATTTAAGAAAGGTAAAAAGAAGGGTACTGCACTGCTGAATTCAGCAGTACCCTGTTTGGTGAATTAATGATTTGAAGGTTTTCTACGTCACGACTCGTTACGTAATTTTTATGGAAAGAAGAAAAGACACCCTTATGCATACGTATGTCAAGAAATCATGATAGTGGGCCTAAAATATGGTGTTTTGAGGCCGTGCAAACAGAACGATAATTCTGGAAATTTTTCCAGTCTGAGGAATAAGATCGTATTTGTATGTATGTAACGCATTATGTCACGAATTGCATGGTACACGTCATACATTGCATCATCGTCACCTACATGATTTACGAAACTGGTTTTATAACAAAGAATGACGAAAAAGCGTTTTTAAAGAAAAGATTCCGTTTTGAAAAGAACGCTTTCCATCGGTACCGTATATTTCTGGCCAGTAGGACCCGCTCCAGATCCGGGGTTAATTGATCTGATTATTATGACCGTTCAGGCCCGGAGAGAATAGACCTGACTATGATTATGACCGTACGGCCCGGAGAGAATAGACCTGATGAGTATGGTTGATGATGTGACCGTTTTCGGATCCGGAAATAATAGATCCGAAGGGAAGAATATGGCCGCCTTAGATCCGGATAGAATAGATCTGAACACTCTCTTGTTTTTATTGACGATGATGTTTTGAAAGAAGAAATAAAAGAAGAATTTGTCCTCATGTTTATCACGATGCATCACATGTGCATACTCATGCATGCTGCATTTAATGGTTTCTCGAATATTTGTTGCACTGTTACTTAGGCTAAGATGTTATGACTTGATATCTTCTAAGTTATGATTTTTAATAAGTTATGAGCTGGTTACTGACGGATATTAGATGGAAGGTCAGGTATGTTACTAAACCAGAATTTTTGGGGTTTGGTTCTTGTATGTACTTTCTATTTTATTCATGATTATTTATAGTTTACTTGCTAGTGACGTTGTCACTCACCCCTTATTTTTCCTCCCAGAACCTGCAGAAAATAGGGTCGAATGGATCGAAGACGAGCCTAGGGTCCCTTATCCGTAGAAGAGCGAGAGAAGGATGACTTAAGGTTGGTTGCCATGATGGATGTGATTGATGAACATTTATGAATTTATGTTGGAAACATTGACGTTTGGATTTCCGCATTTTGCGAACATGTTTGTAAGACATATGATGTATGTTTAGACTCATTTATTTTAAAAGTTTTTATTCTGCCTCGGTTTTGCTTACTTGTTGACGTGTAAGCATGAAAGTCCACTTATTTTATTCTGGACTATGATATGTTATGGATTGACGCCTGGTACTCTTCGTAGTGAAGTACGGCGGGCGCACCGTATCCGGCTAGGCCGGGGTGTAGGGCGCTACAGGAAAATCCTAGTCTAATGAAATTTTATATCTTCTTGAGTTATCCATTTAAACTTCTATTGGATTATGAATTAAATTCTATCACATATTACGACATTCCAGCCTTGAATAAAACCCCGACACTTCATAGTGCAGATGGCACGACCACAAGGCAGACCTGCCAGAGCCAGACCAGAGGTGCAGGAGCCTATTCCTCCTCCACCTGCTCAGGCTCCTCCACCACCACCACCACAAGATCAAAATCCGCCTCCGGCTCAGAATATTGCCCAACCCCAGGGGCCTTTGCCACAAATGATTCCAGACATAAATGCTTTTCAGAATTTCTCCTAGACCGTAACCCAAATCAGTCAGGTAATGTTATAACAGAATCCTCCTCAGCCTCACGAGCCAGTCATGGATGCTCAATACTATTTTGAAAAATTAAAAAGAGCTAATGTTCCACCCTTCGAAGGAAAATCAGACTCAGATGCCTCTGAGAAATGGCTGGACGAAGTGGAAAATTGTTTCGAGTTGATCCGAGCACCTGAGGAAGTAAAGACTCAAGCTGTCAGGCCATTCCTACTTGGGGAGGCCAACCAGTAGTGGAACGCCAACATGCAATCCCTGCCAAGGCCGATTCCATGGGAAAGATTTCTCCAAGAATTTAACAAATTTTACATACCACCATCAGTCAAGTTGCAGAAGAGACATGAGTTCGAATCATTGGTACAAGAGCAAGGAACGACAGTTGCAGAATATGCTAACAAGTTCATAGCCCTGGGAAGATTTCAACCATCTACTATGAACGATGAAGAGACTAAAATGTTGAATTTCGAGAGAGAGTTAAATCCTAGGATTAGAACCTGGTTGGTCAATGCAAACCCGACCAATTTTGGTGCACTATTGGACGCTTGCTACAAAATAGAGAGGGATATTATTCGCCGTGATGAGATAGGACAGAAAAGAGGAAGAGAGACATCAGGGAATGGAGGATCCCGCAAAACCGCAAAGCAGAACTCAAGAGGCCCAGGACGACAAGGAAAGAATCGGTTTCGACGCCGTTCTCAAAAGAGTCCGTCAAAGAATCAGGGTCAGCAGCAGTCCGCTATTCCAAATTGTTCTCACTACAATAAGCGTCACGTTGGGGAGTGCTACTTTCAAGCAGGAAATGCTTCGGATATGGCAAGGTGGGCCACATTCTCAAAGACTGTCTGGATAAGGGAACCACATGCTTTGGGTGTGGAAAAGTAGGACATATGGTTAAAGATTGCCCAGAGAAAGGGGCCCCACAGCAACAACCACCTAAACCAGCGTCAGCGTACAAATGCAAGAGTCCATGCTATGACAGACGTAGCTGCTGAAGAGGCCAATGATGTGGTGGCAGGTACATTTTAAAGTTTATGCAATACTTAGATTTTTGTCAATACTATTGCCCTGCTGTTGCTTAGTAAATCTCGCATATCCAGGAGCTATTTTAGTATGCTCGGTGCCTGCTAATGTACTATTTGATAGTGGCGCTAGCCGCTCATTTATCTCAAAGAAATTCGCAAAGAATATTGGTCACACCCCAACCCATAGTGACACGCCCTATAGAGTTCAAGCAGCTGGGGATCAGGTGCTTGTATCTCATCACGTTTTCAGAAATTGCAAACTTTAGTTCCATGATTACCGGTTTGACGCCGACTTAATTACAATACCCATGACGGATTTCGATGTGATACTTGGGATGGATAGGCTCTCCAAGAATTTCGCCCACATCGATTGCCGTAAAAAGCGGGTTACTATTAAGGACCCCACTCGTAATGAAGTAAACTTTCAGGGAGGTACAAAATTAAGGAAGTGTCCCAAGAATGTTTATGTAAATGCGATCCGCGCTAGAAAGGCGTTAAAGAAGGGACACGAAGGGTTTCTCGTTTATGCCATAAATATTGATCAAGCACCCTCCGATCTTTCTCAAGTCTTGGTGGTCCGAGAATATCCAGATGTTTTTCCAGAGGAATTACCGGGTCTTCCTCCGGATCAAGAAATATCCTTCGAAATTAATCTAATTCCAGAAGTTGAGCCAATATCGAAGGCTCCCTATCGAATGGCACCTGCAGAATCAAAAGAGTTGAAGGAACAATTACGTGAATTGTTAGAGAAGAAACTTATTCGCCCAAGTGTTTCGCCTTGGGGTGCCCCTGTACTGTTTGTAAAGAAAAAGGATGGGAGTATGCGCTTATGCATTGACTATAGAGAACTCAACAAGATCACAATAAAGAACAAATACCCATTGCCTAGGATTGACGACCTATTCGATCAGCTTCGGGGGACACGGATTTTTAGTAAGATTGATCTTCGCTCGGGATACTTCCAATTGAAGATCAAAGCTGAGGATGTCCCAAAAACTGCATTCAGAACACGTTATGGACATTACGAATTTCTTGTAATGCCATTCCGACTGACCAACGCCCCCGCGGCATTTAGGATCTAATGAATCGTGTATTTCAAGAGAAACTGGACAAGTTCGTGATAGTCTTCATTGACGATATCTTGATCTACTCACCTGATGAAGAGACCCACGTGACCCATTTAAGGACCGTCCTCGACACCCTACGGGGAAGACACATGTATGCTAAATTTAGTAAATGCGAGTTCTGGCTACGGAGTGTAGCATATCTGGGACACGTGATATCTGAGGATGGTATATCCGTAGATCCCAAGAAAATCGAGGCAATCACAGAGTGGACAAGGCCGACCAACGTTACAGAAATATGGAATTTTCTCAGTCTTGCCAGCTACTATCGTAAGTTTGTTGAGGGGTTTTCTCGAATTGTCATGCCTCTCACCCGTTTGACCCAGAAAAAGACCAAGTTCGAATGGACCTCAGATTGTGAAATGAGTTTTACTGAATTCAAGGAGAAGCTAACTTCTGCCCCAGTTTTGGCACAACCTATTCCGGGTGAAAATTTTGTGGTGTAAAGTGATGCCACTAAGAATGGACTTGGATGTGTACTAATGCAGAAAGATCGAGTGATTGTGTATGCATCTAGACAACTAAAACCATTTGAACAAAATTACCCAGTACACGATCTTGAATTAACAGCCGTAGTCTTTGCCCTAAAGATATGGAGACATTATTTATACGGTGAGAGGTGCGAAATCTTCACAGATCACAAGATCCTTAAGTACCTCTTCACCCAAAAAGAATTAAATATAGTCAACGCAGATGGTTAGAGTTGATGAAGGACTACGACCTTTCTATTCAGTATTATCCGGGAAAAGCCAATAAAGTTGACGACGCTCTGAGTAGAAAGACAAGCCATCCGCGTCAACCACCTCTGCAGCATGATATTGAAGAATTTGATCTTGAGGAGGTTGATTCCATTTAGGGCATGCTAGCAAAGTTAGTATTGATTCCTTCGCTGATTGACAGGATTAAGGAGGGTCAAGAAAAGGATGAGACTTTGAAGAAAATAAAGGACAGGTTGAGGACGAAACCATCCGAGGATTTTAAGATCAGGAATGATGATAGTTTGTGGTTTCGAAGAAGACTATGCGTACCCTATGACGATGATATAAGGACAGAAATTCTTCGTGAAGCTCATAATACGCGTTTGTCTATCCATCCTGGAGCCAACAAAATGTACCAAGACATAAAACAAAGATTCTGGTGGCATGGCATGAAGAGACAAATTACGGAGTTTGTAGAGAAATGCCTTGTTTGCCAGAATGTGAAAGCGGAACATCAGAGACCCGCTGGATTGCTACAACCTCTTAAAGTGCCCGAGTGGGAGTGGGATCACATTACTATGGATTTTTTAACTGACATGCCAAGGACGAAGAACGAACATGATGCCATTTGGGTAGTCGTCGATCATTTAACAAAATCCGCTCACTTCATGGCTATGACGATCAAGGCTCCTATGGAGAAGTTGGCTACGATGTATGTTGATCAAATTGTGAGCCTTCATGGAGTACCCATAAGCATTGTATGTGACCGTGACCCTCGCTTTACATCACGATTTTGGACAGATTTTCAAAAAGGAATGGACACCGAGATACGAATGAGCTCTGCATTTCACCCTCAGACGGATGGTCAATCGGAGAGGACCATCCAAACGCTGGAAGACATGTTGCAAACTTGTACACTTGATTTTGGATGGAGTTGGGACAAGAATCTCAAATTGGTGGAGTTTTCTTATAACAACAGTTATCATCGATCTATTGGGATGGCTCCGTATGAAGCACTCTACGGAAGAAAGTGCCGCTCTCCACTTTACTGGGATGAAATCGTAGAGAAAGTTTTCACAGGGCCGTGACCTAATAGAACAAACACGAGAGAAAATAATGGTCATAAAACAAAGGTTACAAGCGGCCCAAGATAGAAGTAAGATTTAGGCAGACAAGAAACGACGGCCATTGGAATTTCAAGCAGGAGAAAAGGTGTTCTTGAAAGTGTCGCCATCTAAAGGAGTTAAGAGGTTTGGTATCAAAGGGAAGTTAAGTCCCAGGTTTATTGGACCATATGAGATTCTTGAAAGAATTGGAGAAGTCGCTTACCGGCTAGCACTACCGCCGTCGCTATCTCAATTGCATGATGTATTTCACGTATCACAACTTCGTCGGTATGTGCACAAGCCTAGCCATATTATCGAGGAGCAACCCTTGAAAGTTGAGGCCGACGCGACCTACATAGAAGAACCGGAAAGGATTGTTGATTGTAAGGAAAAGACATTGAGAAAAAGATCCATACCTATGGTTAAGGTGCAAGGGAAGCACCATTCGATTGATGAAGCTACTTGGGAGATGGAAGAAAACATGAAGAATTTGTACCCTCACCCTTTTGATTAACACTTTTAAGTTTTGAGGACGAAACTTGTAATAAGGGGAGGAGGATGTTGTCCCCAACAAAATAGTCATATTGTACTTAAAGACTTGTATAAGTGAATTGATGAAGTTGCATCCTTCAAGTGCATTTTTCTAAGTTTTATTAGTGTTTCTTTTATTATATTTTGATAAAGCAAATATTATAATCATTCAAGCATGAGTTATGGACCATGACCAATTCATCTAAAGGCCTAAGGAATTTCGGCCACAAGGCATAAAAAGGGGCCTTAGAAGGTTTTTTTTTTAATTATAAGAAGGCTAATCTTAAGGGCCTTCTTAAAACAATCCCAAGTTAGCCTTAAATTAACTCTAGTTGGATAAAGTAACCCAAGTTAGCATTAAAGTAACCTTGATTAGCTAAAGTAACTTAAGTTAATTAACCCAAAATAACCTAACCATGCCATGGTACCCCCTTCTTCCCCCTTTGCTTAACCACGGCTAACCACTTATCCTTGTAAAGAACATTTCCCTCCAAGAAACTCTAGAACCCTCTTACTCTCAACCCTCAAGAATTCACAAAGAGCAAGAGATTTTCCCTCTCTTCTCCCCAAGGCACACGGCTAAGTGGAACCAAGAAGGTGTAAGATTCATCCAAGTTCAAACTTTGTCTAGGTAAGAACACTCTAAATTCATTAAGAGAATTTTATATCCTTCATTGAGTAAAGCTCATATTACTACTCTTTCTTGTTCAAAAACCGTGGTCTTCATGGCCACTAGGTGCAAGTTTTCAAGCTCTTAAATGGTACTAGTCTCTTAAGAGGTTTAAACACCATTCAAGCTTCATCTTGGTAAGCCAATCTAGCCTCTATTTAGTTTATCTTTCACTTAAGATAATGGCTAACTATTCTTCTTTTTCCTCCTCCAAAACCATGGGTTTCATATGTTGAAGAGGAGGGAGACTTCACGTCATTTTCCAAGCTAAGGAAAGGTTAAGCTTGAAGAGGAAAGTACACTATAAATATTCATGACTTGCGTGTGAAAGTATATGCTTGAATGTCTAGATGTTATTAAGTTTTAATCTTAAAATGTAAAATTTTAAGTTGAAGCATGAAACTTTCGAATTCTTAAGAAAGGTGGCTTGCATGCATGGGATTCCTTCAAAGGTGGATTCTTTGCCCTTTTTGAGTATGAATATGATGCTTGTCTAAGATGAATGTGGTAAAGTTCGCTTCTTTGACATGTAAAGGGGACGGTTGGATGGAAGTTTGTGGTAAATATTGTTCTTGTGAAAGATTGTAACTTGTGGGGTAAAAGATGTATGTAAGTTGGATGCCTTATGACCTAGGTGTAATATGTTCATTATGAAAATGTAATTTAAGCTCTTGCATATGAGTGAAAACGGGCTGTTTTGGGGGTTACGGTACATACAAACTAGATGCGCCATGAATAGACCTTACTATGTACAAATTGTGCAAATCCAAGTTGTGTTATGTGTAACCTTCAAAAAAATCGTTGTTGAAGTGACCTGTAGGTGAAATTTTGGAATGTATTAGAACCTGCAAAGCTCATGCTAAAAAGTGTATTTGATGATTAGTAAACCATTTATGAAGAATAACTCAAGTGGAACACTTTTAGTGAGGAAAAGTGACAAAAAGGGAAATTACTAGAACAGGGCAGAATAATGTGACGTTTTGTAAGACCTGAAAATGGATCTTAGAAGTATGCAATTAAGCTAATTTTTGGTATGATACTAGCCCTATGTATGTGGTAAATATGAGAGTTGGAACTTTGGTAAAATAAGTTATGATTTATCCTTAATGGAATTTTTAGTAAAACTGGTCAAGCTGGAATTACTGGACTGGACAAAATTTAAGTGATGAATTAATTGACCCGAAAATGGACCTTAGAAATATGCAAATGGGCTGATTTTTGGTTGTGTTTACAATGTCTGTGAGTTAGAATTTTTTAAAAAGGACTTACGGTTTTGTCACCATAAAATTCGTAGCAAAACTGGCCACTCTAGAATCAGCATGTACCTGTTTTTGGAGAAGTGAGTAAATGACCCCTTTAAAGTTATTATAATGCTTTGAAATTTTTACGGTGATTACTTAGGACATAGAGGAGCATGTCCATGTAAATCAATTAGCTTAGAATTAATATTTTAAGGGGTAACTACCGAAGTTAATTTGATATTTACTAATCTGGAAAATTGGGCAGAATTACGGATTTGGTTGTGGGGCATTATTCTTGTGAGCTTAGACTTATATATATGGTTTGGGCTTATGAGCAATAATTTTTGGTATGTCTGCAGTATTTTCCAGGTGTTGGCCCAAATTAAATGAGGCTTAATGGGCATTTAAGAAAGGTAAAAGAAGGTACTGCACTGCTAAATTCAGCAGTACCCTGTTTCGTGAATTAATGATTTGAAGGTTTTCTACGTCACGACTTGTCACGTAATTTTTTTGGCAAGAAGAAAAGACACCATTATGCATACGTATGTCAAGAAATCATGATAGTGGGCCTAAAATATGGTGTTTTGAGTCCGTGCAAACGGAACGATAATTCTGGAAATTTTTCCAGTCTGAGGAATAAGATCGTATTTGTATGTATGTAACGCATTATGTCACGAATTGCATGGTACACGTCATACATTGCATCACTGTCACCTACATGATTTACGAAACTAGATTTATGACAAAGAATGACGAAAAAGCGTTTTTAAAAAAAGATTCCGTTTTGAAAAGAACGCTTTCCATCGCTACCGTATATTTTTGGCCAGTAGGACCCACTCCAGATCCAGGGTTAATTGATCTGATGATTATGACCGTTCAGGCCCAAAGAGAATAGACCTAACTATGATTATAACCGTACAGGCCCGGAGAGAATAGACCTGGTTATGACGATTATGACCGTACAGGCCCGGAGAGAATAGACCTGATGACTATGATTGATGATGTGACCGTTTTTGGATCCGGAAATAATAGATCCGAAGGAAAGAATATGACCGCCTCAGATCCGGATAGAATAGATCTGAACACTCTCTTGTTTTTATTGACGATGATGTTTTGAAAGAAGAAAGAAAAGAAGAATTTGTCCTCATGTTTATGACGATGCATCACATGTGCATACTCATGCATGCTGCATTTAATGGTTTCTCGAATATTTGTTGCACTGTTACTGAGGCTAAGATGTTATGACTTGTTATCTTCTAAGTTATGATTTTTAATAAGTTATGAGCTGGTTACTTATGGATATTGGATGGAAGGTCAGGTATGTTACTAAACCAGAATTTTTGGGGTTTGGTTCTTGTATGTACTTTCCATTTAATTCATGATTATTTATGGTTTACTTGCTGGTGACGTTGTCACTCACCCCTTATTTTTCCTCCCAGAACCCGCAGGAAATAGGGTCGAATGGATCGAAGACGAGCCTAGGGTCCCTTATCCTTAGAAGAGCGAGAGGAGGATGACTTAAGGATGGTTGCCATGATGGATGTGATTGATGAACATTTATGAATTTATGTTGGAAACATTGACGTTTGGATTTCCGCATTTTGCGAACATGTTTGTAAGACGTATGATGGATGTTTAGACTCATTTATTTTAAAAGTTTTTATTCTGCCTCGGTTTTGCTTACTTGTTGACGTGAAAGTCCACTTATTTTATTCTGGACTATGATATGTTATGGATTGACGCCTGGTACTCTCTGTAATGAAGTACGGCGGGCGCACCGTATCCGGCTAGGCCGGGGTGCGGGACGCTACAGACATATGACTTTGAATATGTATATACTCAAAAGGACGATGTGTATATGGTAGCTTAATATTAACTTACGTTTATGACGTGTCAATGAAATGTCGAGATAGAAATATATTGCTTGTCGCTATATAAACAATATATATATATATATGTATATATATATGTATATATATATATGTATATATATATATGTATATATATATATATGCAGCCATGTGTATATATATTTATGGAGTGTGGGAAGAACTTTCCATTTGAGATTTGCTGCCGAATAAGCATTTTTCAAATATATCTCCTTAAGCACTTTATTTAATGAACTAGTTTAGTTCATTTAACATGGCACCTGAAATGTAAACTCAACAAATGTTTGCCATATGATTTAAGCATTAACGCTTCATGGCACATTAGTACAACAATGACATATATAAACATATAAAGCATATTTATCATGTACGCATGTCATGTAACACTTAAATTATGCATTTCTAAAGCAGGTAACATTTAAATCATGCATTTTCAAATCACTCAAACCCCTGTTTAGAAAATCTCCCCCTTTTGATGATTTGCAAAATAACCTCTATTCAAGATTTAAATGTTTCATAATCACTCTCCCTATAATCATGCATTCGTAAATTGTAATTTCAAAATTTGAATTTCAAAACCCCCCTTAAGTTAATCTTTCCCCCTTAAATCATGCTTTTCTCCTCTTTTATTTTGTAAATCACAAAAAAACGCAATTAGAAGCAAAAGAAAAAAAGAGCAATTTATACAAAGCATCATACATTTCTAGTGTCTCATGCTCATCATGTATTTGTAGTGCGTCCTTAATGCTTATTGATTCAACCCTTTGTAAGAGTACCTTTTGGTACCCAAACTTGGGTGACCATTGTTGGTCATACAAAAGATGAGAAGAAAGATGAACAAGGAAAGTAAATTATATGCTGTGATCATTTCTATTTGGACTATGGCCGAACCTACGATTGTAAGCTTAAGGTGATTTTTGGTTTTGACATGCATTTCAGTTTGCATGCAAGGTGTGTGTTCTAGATGCATTAGTATGATATAAATATTGCATGTGCATCAATGTCTTTCATTCATATCTATATGGCACATGATTATGCTTTTCATGTGATGAAAAAGAAGTAGTGTGATGAGATGCAATAGGTGACTCGTTGGTTTGTATTGTCGCTTTCTTAGGCATTACGATCGTTTTAAATACATGTGGTTGCTCAGATGAAGATAAAACAAAATTTTTAGATTTGTTTTCTGCCTGATAATCTTCAATATATCTTAATCCGTTTTTGTCAGTTTCATGTTTTTGAGAAGAAATAAGACGATCCAACATGGAAGTTCCTGTACCAAATTGTTTTACCGTCTTTTCTAGGTCTGTATTTCTTGATCTCAAATCAGAGGTCTCGTCTTTCATTAAAGTATATTTGGATGTCAAAGATGCAATTTCATATGTTAATGATTTAGTCAGGCTAGATGACTCCTCTTTTGAATTGTTTAATTGAGGTACACGATTTGTGTTAGAAAATTCTAACAATTTCTTATCTTTAATTAACCATTTCTTTTCTTTTGCAAGTAAATTTATGCAACTCAAGATATAAACTAAACAAATCATCATAACAAGGTTCAAAATCGGAATCAGAACGTGCCTCACTAGATGCTTTAGATGCAAAGCATACTTGAGCCATTTCCTATTTGGTTTTTTTCAATTTCAGAATCGGATGAATCACTCCATGTAGAGGCTTGATGAAAAATTTGGGTTTTAGTTATTTGAAAATGCATGATTTAAATATTACGTTTTTACGAAATGCATGAAGTAAGTGTTACTTGATATATGCATGTGATAAAAATGTTTTACATGTTTATATACAATGTTGTCGTACTAACAAGCCATGAAGCATTAAAGCTTACATCATATGGCAAACATTTTGTAGAGAAAAAGGAGTTTGAGTGATTAAAAAATGCATGATTTAAATAACGTGTACCAAAGAAATGCATGACACGTTTTATGACTTGACACGTTTTTGCATGAAACCTGCCTTATATAGTTCATATATAATGTTTCTGTACTAACGAGCCATGAAGCTTTAAAGCTTATATCAAATGGCGAACATTTGTTGTGTTTGAATTATTTTCAGGTGCCACCATTAATGAACTAAACTAGTTCACTAAGTGAAGTACTTAGTTAAATGAACTAAGTAGTTCATTAAATGGTGATATATTTGGAGAAAGCACAAAGGCAACAAATTGAAGAATGTAAATTTTTCTCCTCTCCATATCACACGCCTTTTACACACATATATATATTGAGATTTTTTTAAAAGGCGCTATACACATACATTCCAACGTACTACCGACACATTATATATTTTACAAACGTATGTTAATGTCACACCACTATATTTGGCTCATATTTATGAGTATATTCAGGTCTTATATCATATGATATAAGTAATGGTGATGACAAAATTATTACGACACGTTACAAGGTTCTAAACCAAATATTGTCGTATCGGGTGAATACCGAAACTTCGCCAACATGTCACGTACTTGCCATATATAGATGGCCAGCCCCTTCACTTCAAAAATGACCAGAAATTTCGTGGTCTACATGTTATATTCATCCATAAAATCATTCTATGTTGGCACACACAAATCACCCCCAATTAAGGCCATATTGTGGAGATTTCAAATTCAACATTTTAAGCACATGGGGCGCCACTTATTTCAGCCATAAGAGCTGAATATTCAAGTTATTCTATGTATATTATGTGTTACATAATATATATAACATGTACAAAAAGTTTGAATTCAATCGGAGAAAAATCGCGTAATCGACAAAAGTCAAAAAATCGGTTTTTACGAACACGACACATGGAACATTTTTGGCATGACATATAACATGTATCTAGACACTTTTTACAAATTCTATTCATTCTAAAGTGTTCTAGAAAAATCAATTTAGGGCTGATTGGAATATACCGTATGTGTAAAATTATTGTGCACTATTTTACAAAGTTTGCAAAAATAAAATTCAGCACATGTACAAGCCATATCACACGCCACTTCAGCCTTAATGGAGCATATGTGGAGCATATTTGGCATCTTGATTGGCCAAGAATGAAGTATACAAGGTTGGTGACATAAAGGAAGGAGCTACACAAGGTAATGTTTCAAACTATGTCACATTTGTAACACATGCTGAAAATTTCAGCATGCGTGCACTTGAGCTGGCCAAAATTCTTTACCTAAATGATGATTTATTTGCCTCTTCAATATTAATGGATTGATTTGAAGATGTTAAGGAAATATTGTGATGATATTTGAAATATCACACATGCTGAAAATTTTAGCATGTGTTGAATGTATATGGCCGAAAGTTGGCCTTGAAATTAAGCATATTTGATTCTTCATTTTCAAGGAATTAATCTAATACAAACATGGTAATGTTTTGAATATGTTGTGAATATCACACATGCTGAAATTTCAACATGTGAAGAAATCAATTGGCCGATTTTATGGTGGTAAATGGAGATGAATTATCTTGCAAATTTTATGGAATTTAATATGAGACTTGTGGCAACAATTTATGACTAATTGGCACATTTTTTAAGTGATATTTTCAGATTTATACAGTCATCAAATGATGACAACTTTCATCAAATCAATAAGTGCCAAGTAAGCAAGGCCAAGATGATCATCAAAAGAGGAGTTGCCAAGTAAGCAAGTGAATGCACAATGATGCAAGATATTCTTCCAAGACCTAAAAGATAATTTCCAAGGGGAAGAAAAGGCAATATGGGGCGGCCACTTCTTGATAAAAAGGAGAGAAGGAGAGCAAACAAAATACAAGACAAGTCTTACAAATCAAAGAGCTAAAAACGTGTTCATCATCTCCTTCTTCTACACTTCTTTCTTCTTCTCTCTCAAAGGCTATTGTATTCATATTCATACATATTGTATATGCTTCATATAAACCACCATACATGCTATATTGTTGTAAAATATTGATCAAGGTGTGATCAATCTTGCATATGCTCGGTGGTGGTGTTCGTGATCATTGTAATCACTTACAAGGTTTGTAAAGGGTTTGAGTTGGAGTATAACTCCATCAACCCTGTGTGGTAAGGTGTTGTTTGTTGTTTTGTGATTAGTGATAACCGAGGAAGGTGTCCTCGAAGACTGGAGTAGGTTGATTTAACCGAACCAGTATAAAATTCCTTGTGTTCTTTACTTTTCAGCACTTACTTTCAGTTTCCAGCATAGTGCATCATTTTTGTCGTGATCTTAAAAATACCAAACAAATTTCAAAAATCACGCAAATTTCTAGAAACATAGACACACATTTTAAGTTTCATTTGATTCAAGTTTCAACCCTTTTGAACAAGTATAAGTCATCCAAACGTCAAACATTCTGAGACTAGTGCAGTCTAATTTTCATGCTTGCAAAGGTTGAGACTTTGAACGTATTTGACTAACTTCCCAAAGGAAATTTTCAAAATTCTTTCAACCCAATTAAATACATATAGAAAGGGGTTTGTCATTAAATTTTCAGATCATTTGGAGTCACAGTTTAATCAGAATAAAATTTTCAAGTTAAACTACTGTTTCTGGCAGATTTGCGCAATCTGACCACGAATGATTTTTCAAATGGTTAAAGGTTGAATTTTGATTTAAAAAATTTTTAGGAGATACTCAGAACATCTGAGACTAAGATATCTCCAAATTTCAGAATTTTTGAAGACCTGTGACCTAGTTTTTAAAATGTTGCAAAACAGGTCCTGAAAACAGAAACTGTTTTCAGAAGTTGGGTTTTTGGTTTAAAACAATTTTAAAAACAAAATTTTCCGCATCCACTATTCAACCCCCCTTCTAGTGGTGCCTTGCAGGTCCTACAAGTGGTATCAGAGTGCAGGCAGACTCACGACAAGGAGATCCAATGATCTTTGTGAGATGGCAACCACTAACTTCAAAACTGAGCAAGAAGGTATGTCTAGCAAAAGGCCTCCTCTTTTTGACGGTGAGCCTTTTATTCAATGGAAGTTAAGAATGAAACTTTTTCTTATGGCTATTGATATTGATCTATGGTCCATCATAGAGGACGGTCTATTTGTTCCTTCAAAATTATCTACTGTAGATGGTGTCACACTAGAGGTTGTTAAGCCTAAACAAGAATATACTAGTGATGATAAAAAGAGACTAAGCATGAACGCTAGAGCAATGCAATTACTTTTAAATAGGCTAAGTAAAAGTGAATCTAGCTATGTGTCTAATTGCTCTAGTGCTCAAGAAACGTGGAGAATTCTTGAGATGAAACACGAAGGGACTAGTCAAGTAAAAGAGTCCAAAATTAACATGCTTATGTCCACACTTGAGTCCTTTAAATTATTGTCAAATGAGTCTATCGTTGATATGGATCCATGCTTGACTAACATTTACAATTCCCTTGAGTCTCTTGGCAAAGATTTATGTACGCAAGAAAAGGTCCAAAAGGTATTACGAAGCCTTCCATCCAAATGGGACCCTAGAGTGACGGCTATAGAGGAAAGCAAAGAAACCAAATCAACTCAAATGGAGGAACTAATTGGATCACTTAAGGTATATGAAAACAAATCACTATAAGGAAATCTGTTGTACCCCGACAAAAAGTCATATTGTACTTGAAGACTCGTATAAGTAAATTAATAAAGTTGCATCATTCAAGTGCATTTCACTAAGTTTCCTTAGTTCTTCTTTTATTTTATGTTGACAAGCAAACAATATAATCATTCAAGCATGAGTTATGGACCATGGCCAATTCACTCTAAGGGTTTAAGAGAATTCGGCCATAAGGTTAAAAAGGGCCTTAAAGGGTTTTTTTCCAAATTATAAGGAGGTTAATCTTAAGGGCCTTCTTAAAATAAGCCCAAATGGAAATTAAGGAGTTGTAAGTAGTGGGCAATTTTCCCCCAACTCTTACAAAATTTCGGCCCTTTAGCCCAAGAGGAATCAAGATTTCCCTAAATTCAATTTTAAAACAAAAGGGGACATAATTAGTAAAAAGGGGGCAACTACCCACATGGATTTTTCATTAAACTCACTTGGAAAGAGATTAAGCATGGTAATGGCTATTGAAGGCCTTATAACAGCCGGTTATTCCTCTATGGTTAACCAAGGAGAATTTCAAAATCTTACCATGGTTACTTTATATTAACTAAAAGGTTAAAGTAACTCAAGTTAACCCATCAAATAACTCTAGTTGGATAAAGTAACCTAAGTTAGCCTTAAAGTAACTATAGTCAAATTAAAGTAACTATAGTTGCATTAAAGTAACTATAGTTGGATAAAGTAACCCAAGTTAGTATTAAAGTAACCTTGATTAGCTAAAGTAACTTGGGTTAATTAACTTTAACCATGCCAAGTTAATCACCTTCTCTCCTCTTGCTTCCAAACTGCTAGACCCATTTAGCCTAGTGAAGAAATTTCTCTCCAAGTACACTCTAGAACACTCTCCCTCAAGAATTCACAAGGAGCAAGCGACTTCCCTATTTTTTCCATTTTGGGTACACGGCTAGTTGAGCCAAGGAGTTCAAGATCTTCAAGCCTCAAGAATTGCCTAGGTAAGTTGCATGTTGAATATCCTAAGTGATTTCCACGTTGCAAATGATAAAACTCACATTGTATCTCTTATTTCATGCCAAAAATGTGACACTCAAATGGTCACTAGGAGAAGATTTGTCAAGCTACTAGGGGGAGCTAACATCTTGGTGGTTTGAATCCATTTCAAGCTCCATCCAAGTTTCATTTTGGTAAGGAAATCATAGCCTCAATATAGTTGCTTCTTCATTAAGATAATAAATAATGTTCATCCTTCTTCCTCCTATCAAAACCGTGTGTTATATGTGAAGTTGGGGGAAGACTTCACTCCATTTCAACCAAGGCTAATGCTAGGGAAAAGCTCTAAGGTTCAAAGAGGCAAGGATACTCTAACCAATCTTGCCTTAATTGTGAAGTGCATTCTTGAATGGCTAGTCATTTTTAAGCCATAAATCTTAGTTGAAGAATCTAAGTACAAGACATGAAAACTAGTTGTTATAAGAGAAGTGATGGCATAAGTGAATAATTTGTTATATGAATGTGTTATGACTGTTTTGATATGACTCATGAACTGTTTATCTATGGTTTAAAGCATGTTATGAGGCTTGGATAAATTATGTTGAAGTGTGTATTTGATGGTTATTAAGTCACTTTAAAGAATGAAGTTGATTGAAAATGCTTGAACCATAAAAAGTGATGAAGTGCTGAAATCACTGGAGCTGCACAGTTTTATGTGTCATGTCGTACGACCTGAAAATGAACCTTAAATGTGTTCAAAGTAGCTAATTTTTGGTTTGGTGATAGTCTTATGTGTGTAGTAAATGTGTGAGTTGGAATTTTGATAAAAGATGTGGGTTGTCCTTAATGAAATTTTTAGTGGCAACTGGTCAGACAGAATTACTGGAGCTGGACAGTTTTATGTGGCGTGTTGTATGACGTATCAACGAACCCTAGGAGCGTGCAAATTGGCTAATTTTTGGTATGATGATAGCCTTATGTGTTTATGAAATGTGTGAGTTGGAATTTTCGTAAAAGAAGTTGTGGATTATCCTTAATGGAATTTTTGGTAAAACTGGTCCTACAGAGTTTGCTGAAACTGGACAGCTTTGAGCAGTAAGTTGTGGACTTATAAGTGAACCTTAGGAACGTAAAAATGAGTTGATTTTTGGTATGATGTTAGCTTGATATGTGTGGTAAATGTGTGAGTTGGGATTTTGGCAAAAGGATTAGTGGTTTGACCTGAATGTAATTTTTTTAATGAGAATTATTAAACAGAGTTTGCTGGAACTGGGTAGTTTTAGTAGCAAGTTGTTTGGCTCGAAAATGCATCTTAGGAATGTGCACATGAGCTGATTTTTGGTATGATGATAATTTGGTGTGTGTAGCAAACCTATGAGTTGGAATTTTGTGATAGGGAGTTACGGTTTATTTTTAACGGAATTTCTAGTAAAACTGGTCAAGCTGGAATTACTGGACTAAACAGATTTTATGTGACATAATTATTGACCCGAAAATGGGCGTTAGAAGTATGAAATTGGGCTGATTTCCGGTAGGATGCTAGCCCTATGTGGATTCTAAGTTTGTGAGTAGTCTTTTGCGAAAAAGCACTTACGGTTTGGTCACAATAAAATTCGTAGTAACATTGGTCATTCCAGAATTCAACATGTACCCATTTTGGGAAAAAGAATAAATGACTCCTTCAGCGATATTATAATTCCGTGAAACTTTTATGAAAATTATTTAAGACATAGGTTAGTGTTTTTATGTAAAACACATAACTTAGAATGGTTATTTTAAGGGGTAATTACCAAAGTTAAGTTGGCGTTACAAATCTAGAATTTTGGACAGAATTGAGGAATTTGCTGTGAGGCTTTGTCTTGGTGGGCTTAGACTTAATTATGTAGTTTGGGCTTATGATCACTGATTATTGGTACGTCTACAGCAGTTCTCCAAGGTTGGCCAAATTAAATGAAGCTTAATGTGCTTATATGAAAGGTAAAAGAAAAGACACTGCATTGCTGAAATTCAGCAACACCCTATTTCGTAATTAAATAAATTAAGTGTCTTACACGTCTCGTATCATCATGAAAATTATATTACGAATAGAAAAGACACTCTTATGCATATGTATGACAAGAAATCATGATAATGGGCCTAAAACACGAGGTTTTGAGGCAGTGTATATGGAATGATAATTCTGGAAATTTTTCCAGCCTAAAGGATAAGTTGTACGTATGTATATATGTAACGCATTATATCATGAATTGCATTGTACATGTCAAGCATTGCATCATCGTTATTTACATGATTTATGGAACTGATTTTATGAGAAAGAAAGATGAAAAAGCGTTTTTAAAGAAAAGAATCTGTTTTAAAGAACGCTTCCCACCGGTACCGTGTGTTTTCTGGCCAGTAAGGACCGTTCCAGATCCGTGGTTAATTGATCTGATGTTATGGACCGTTCAGGCCTGGAGAGAATAGACCTGATATCGACCGTTCATGCCCAGAGAGAATAGACCTGATAAGTGATGATGTGACCGCTCGAAATCTGGGAATAATAGATTCGAAGAGAAATAAGTGACCGCCTCAGATCCGGGTGAATAGATCTGAATACTCTATTGTTTTCTTGACGATGATGTTTTGAATGAAAGAACAAAAGAACTTATCTTCATTTTTATCATGATGCATCACACGTACATACTCATGCATGTTGCATTTAATGAGTCATCGAATATGGGTACGTGATACTTAGACTAAGGTGTTATGACTTGTTAGCTCATAAGTTATGATCTTTATTGAGTGATGATCTTTTAATAAGTTATGGGATGTTATCAGTTATGAACTTTTATAAGTTATGAACTTTGATAAGTTTTAATCTTTGATAAGTTATGAGCTGATTGCTTTCGGGTGTTGGAAGGAAGGTCAGGTATGTTTCTAAACCGAATTTTGGGGGATTTGGTTCTTATGTGTACTTTCCAATTAATGCATGATTGTTTATGGTATACTTGCTGGTGACGTTGTCACTCACCCCCTATTTTTCCTCCCAGAGACCGCAGGGAATAAAGTGGAATGGATTAAAGATGAACCTAGGGTTCCTTACCCGTAGAAGCGCGAGAGATGGATGGCCTGGGAGACTTGACGAGATGGTTGTGATCGATGATCCTTTTTATGAAATTGTGATGGAAACAATTACTTTTGGGAATTTCCGTACTTTATGATTGGGTTGTAAAACTGATGATGGTTTCGTAGACGTTTTTATTTTTAAAGTTTTATTCTGCCTTGATTTTGCTTACTTGTTGACGTGTAAGCATGAAAGTCCTGATATTTATTTCTGGACTTTGTTATGTTATGGACTGATGCATGGTACTCTCCGTAGTGAAGTACGGAAGGCGCACCGTATCCGGCTGGGCCGGGGTGCGGGGCGCTACAGGTGGTATCAGAGCTGAGACTCCAGATCCTGGCAGAATATAGAATTAAGTTATGATCTAGTCAACTAAGTTTGATTTTAGATCTAAGTCGTGACCTTAGAAAGAGAGTTGACCCTGGACTAGGATGCCTTAGACTGAAAAATTAGGGTTTTTGACTGAATGATAAAGCCCTAGTTGATGGCAATTTATAGAACGTAATTATGCCTGCCCGCGTGACCTTAAGATCTTATTTTGATTACGAATTAAATTCTGTCGCTTAATCTGAATATTTATACCTTGAGCAAGACTCCGACGCTCTGTGGTGCGGATGGCATCACGGTTCAGTAAAATGACATCATTAGTGTCACCTCCAAGAAGCAGTAGACTTTACTATCAACAGTTAGTAATAGTACGTATTCCGAAGTTTAACGAGGAATCTAGTTCGGAAAAAGGCAGAAAGATGGTTAAGTAAAGTTTAAGGTAACTTCATGCTGATACAGGTGCCGAATAGGATAAGAGCACAGAATATCCAGCCGTGTTGAACGGTAAGGACAGCCAGTGGTGGAGGACTTGTACCCAGCCACTACCCCGACCGGTAACTTGGGTAGAGTTTCTAGAAGAGTTTTGGGAGTCCTTCCTCTCTCAGGACTTAATCGCGAGAAGGGTGAGGAATTTGACTCATTAAGACAAGGGTTAGGCATTACTATCTCAGAGTACGCTCGTCGGTTCGCTACTTTGGGTCAGTATGTTCTTTTCATCATGGAATATGAAAAGTCTAAGGTGATCAGATCTGTGCACAGTTTAGACCCTCAGATCAAACTCGGCTAGTTAGGGCAGGGTAAGGGAACGGAAGGACAAAAATAAGCGACTTAATGAGCGTACTATAAAACGAAGTAGGAAATAGGAGCCGTATCCGCATAAGGCTACCTTATGAGGATAACAAAGAAACAACCAACGAATGAGTTAAATATGAAGTACCTATGACCTATTTCCTATTAACCAAGTATGAGTGATTGTGATAGTTTTCTTTAAGTTATGATACGTAGACCATAAGGAAGTAAGTGAGGTTATTAGTGGTAGTATGACCGGGTATAACACCGTGTTTGAGACTCGGGGTCTCTGCCACTATGCGTCACCGTTAGCACATGTACATATTTTGTTTTGCATGGACTATATGGGGAATTGATTAGCATCTATCAAGAGTGTTATAGCCCAAATTGAAAACGTAGGACATCACGATATGAACGCGCCATGTTAGGCAAGCTATGAAAAGCAAGTCATGATTATGAAAATCATGTTTTATGCGATTGGACCATTTCAGGATGATGATTAAGAACTCTCTAAGTCTATGAAGACAACTCACCGAAAGGCGCTTGCTGAACCAAAAAGGAACGAGTGCGGGAGCTTTTAAGGGAGGAACTTATCCGCCCCAGCGTTTCGCGCGGGGTGCTCCCGTGCTATTCGTAGCAAAGAAGGATGGAGGCACGCATCCTTGCGTAGATCATAAAGAACTCAACATGGTCACCATAAGAATAAGTACCCTCTGACTAAGATCAGTGATCTACTTAGCCAGCTTCGGATATGCAATTGACAAGTGCTGTATTGTTCGGAAGTCAGGTAGTTTGCTTAGCTCACTTACTTGTTGGTATTTCTTAAGGAGGAATTCGTAGAAATGTGATAAGATGATGAAGCGTTACGGGACTGTTAGGAGAGATCTAAAACAATGGCTACTTGAAAGGCAGAATGGGGAATCCCATAAGATATAGTGTTTGGATCAAGAAGTTATAAGTTGAGAATATATAATGCACTCCAACAGTGGCGTTACGATTGGGCATATTCTTATTTTGTGTGTATAGGATGATGTTTTCCGATGTTTCATGAACAAACAGACAGTGACACGTGCACGTCTTCAAGTATCAAAAGAGAAAACAAGATATGGGATGAACAAGAGGCATTTGAAATGTCATAAATGAGACATAAGTTCCAAAGGAGAAACCATGACTTTTAGTCCGATTTTATGAGGTGATTGCTAAAGAAAAGTTATTATGTAGTAAGGCAATCAGCGAGACGGATGAATGCGGCACATACTTTGTGAAGAGCTTGATATGTGTACTTGATGGGAATTATTCTAGATGACGATGGATGTTGTTTCATACGTAGGATGACCGTTACATGATTACAGAAAGGATGTTTACAGAAAAGAGCTAATGATCTATATTCCAGAGTTAATGATCTCTGCCAAGTTTTATGAAAAAGGAATTATAAGCATTTCATGATCATGTTAACACGGAATGGATATCATTATCAGTACATAGTATCAAGATTGCAAGTGCTTAAGATATGAGATAGGTTACGATAACACCTCTCTAAAATTAGAATAAGTTCTGATGAGACCTCTAAGATGAATTGAACGAAGCATTTTTGAGGGAATTAAATAGATGCCTCATTCTATCTTATTTACCTAAAGATAAGAAAGGAGCCCTGAAGGTCGTTGAGTCGAAAGAAAAGGAGTTGAGAAAGAGATCCATACCTATGGTAAAGGTTCAGTAGAAGTACCATTGTGGAGAAGAAGCCACATGGGAAACAGAAGGAAACATGAGGAGTAGATGCCCCCATCTTTTTGACTAATCTCTCAAGTTTCGAGGACGAAACTTATGTTAAGGGTGTAGAATGTTGTACCCCAACGAAAAGTCATATTGTACTTGAAGACTCGTATAAGTAGATTAATAAAGTGGCATCCTTCAAGTTCATTTCACAAAGTTTCCTTAGTGCTTCTTTTATTTTATGTTGATAAGCAAACAATATAATCATTCAAGCATGAGTTATGAACCATGGCCAATTCACCCTAAGGGTTTAAGAGATTTCGGCCATAAGGTTAAAAAGGGCCTTAAAGGGTTTTTTATAAAAATTATAAGGAGGTTAATCTTAAGGGCCTTCTTAAAATAAGCCCAAATGGAAATTAAGGAGTTGTAAGTAGTGGGCAATTTTCCCCCAACTCTTACAAAATTTCGGCCCTTTAGCCCAAGAGGAATCAAGATTTCCCTAAATTCAATTTTAAAACAAAAGGGGAAATAATTAGTAAAAAGGGGGCAACTACCCACATGGCTTTTCATTAAACTCACTTGGAAAGAGATTAAGCATGGTAATTGCTATTGAAGGCCTTAAAACCGCCGGTTATTCCTCTATGGTTAACCAAGGAGAATTTCAAACTCTTACCATGGTTACTTTATATTAATTACAAGGTTAAAGTAACTCAAGTTAACCCATAAAGTAACTCTAGTTGGATAAAGTAACCTAAGTTAGCCTTAAAGTAACTATAGTCAAATTAAAGTAACTATAGTTGCGTTAAAGTAACTCTAGTTGCATTAAAGTAACTATAGTTGGATAAAGTAACCCAAGTTAGTATTAAAGTAACCTTGATTAGCTAAAGTGACTTGGGTTAATTAACTCTAACCATGCCAATTTAATCACCTTCTCTCCTCTTGCTTCCAAACGGCTAGACCCATTTAGCCTAGTGAAGAAATTTCTCTCCAAGTATCCTCTAGAACACTCTCCCTCAAGAATTCACAAGGAGCAAGAGACTTCCCTATTTTTTTCCATTTTGGGTACACGGCTAGTTGAGCCAAGGAGTTCAAGATCTTCAGGCCTTAAGAATCCCCTAGGTAAGTTGCATGTTGAATATCCTAAGTCATTTGGACGTTGCAAATGATAAAACCCACATTGTATCTCTTATTTCATGCCAAAAACGTGACACTCAAATGGTCACTAGGAGAAGATTTGTCAAGCTACTAGGAGGAGCTAACATCTTGGTGGTTTGAATCCATTTCAAGCTCCATCCAAGTTTCATTTTGGTAAGGAAATCATAGCCTCAATATAGTTGCTTCATAATTAAGATAATAACTAATGTTCATCCTTCTTCCTCCTCTCAAAACCGTGTGTTATATGTGAAGTTGGGGGAAGACTTCACTCCATTTCAACAAAGGCTCATGCTAGGGAAAAGCTCTAAGGTTCAAAGAGGCAAGTATACTCTAACCAATCTTGCCTTAATTGTGAAGTGCATGCTTGAATGGCTAGTCATTTTTAAGCCATAAATCTTAGTTGAAGAATCTAAGTACAAGGCATGAAAACTAGTTGTTATAAGAGAAGTGATGGCATAAGTGAATAATTTGTTATATGAATGTGTTGTGACTGTTTTGATATGACTCATGAACTGTTTATCTATGGTTTAAAGCATTTTATGAGGCTTGGAGAAATTATGTTGAAGTGTGTATTTGATGGTTATTAAGTCACTTTAAAGAATGAAGTTGATTGAAAATGCTTGAACCACAAAAAGTGATGAAGTGCTGAAATCACTGGAGCTGGACAGTTTTATGTGTCATGTCGTATGACCTGAAAATGAACCTTTAAGGCGTTCAAAGTTGCTAATTTTTGGTATGGTGATAGCCTTATGTGTGTAGTAAATGTGCGAGTTGGAATTTTTATAAAAGGAGATGTGGGTTGTCCTTAATGAAATTTTTAGTGGCAACTGGTCAGACAGAATTACTGGAGCTGGACAGTTTTATGTGGCGTGTTGTATGACCTAAAAACGAACCCTAGGAGTGTGAAAATTGGCTAATTTTTGGTATGATGATAGCCTTATGTGTTAATGAAATGTGTGAGTTGAAATTTTTGTAAAAGAAGTTGTGGATTATCATTAATGGAATTTTTGGTAAAACTGGTCCTACAGAGTTTGCTGGAACTGGACAGTTTTGAGCAGTAAGTTGTGGACTTATATGTGAACCTTAGGAACGTGAAAATGAGTTGATTTTTGGTATGATGTTAGCTTGATATGTGTGGTAAATGTGTGAGTTGGGATTTTGGTAAAAGGTGTGAAGAAAAAGGGGTTTGAGTGATTTCAAAATGCATGATTTAAATAACGTGAACTAAAGAAATACATAACTTGATTTATGACATGACATGTTTTTGAATGAAAGTTGCCGTATATAGTTCATATATAATGTTTCCGTACTAACGAGCCATGAAGCGTTAAAGCTTATCAAATGGCAAACATTTGTTGTGTTTATACTATTTTCAGGTGCCATCATTAATGAACTAAACTAGTTCATTAAGTGAGGTACTTAGTTAATTAAACTAAGTAGTTCATTAAAGAAAGCAACATTTGGACAAGGCACAAAGGCAACAAGACTAAGAAAGGAAATTCTCTTCCTCCTCTCTTCACCACATATACATGCATATATATATATATATACATAAGTATATATTTTCAGATTTTTGGAAAAAGGCACATACACATGTATTCCAACGTACTACCGACACGTTATATATTTTACGTACGTACGTTAACATCAAACCACCATACTTAACTCAAATTTATGAGTATATTCAGGTCTTATATCATATGGTATAAGTCATGGTGATGACAAATTAAATACGACACGTTTAAAGGTTCTAAACCAAAAATTGTCGTATCGGGCGAATGTCGAAACTTCGCCAACGTGTCACGTACTTGCCATAAATAGATGGCCAGCCCCTACACCTCAAAAATCATTATAATTTTTGTGCCTATGATGTTATTTACAGCCATAAAATCATTCCATGTTGGCACACACAAATCACCCTACATTAAGGCCAAATTGTGGAGATTCCAATTTCAATTTTGTCACATGTAAATGGCGCCACTTTAAGACCAGCAAAGTGCTGAATATTAAAGTTTATATTATGTATATTATGTGTAACATAATATATATAACATGTGCAAAAAGTTGGAATTTAATTAGAGAAAAATCGGGTAATCGATAAACATCGAAAATTCAGTTTTTCTACGTACACAACACATGGAACATTTTTGGCACATCATACGACATGTATCTAGACACTTTTTACATATGTCATACATCTTAAAGTGTTTTAGAAAATTAAATTAAGGGCTGATTGGAATATACCATGTGTGTATTATTAAATGTGCAGTATTTTACAAAGTTTGCAAAAATAAAATTCAGCACATGCACACATACATTGCAACGCCTATTCCAGCTGAGATGGATCATATTTGGAGCCTTGTTGGCATATTGATTGGTCAAGAATAAATCATACAATGTTGGTGACTTAAAGAAACAAGCTACAAAAGGTAATGTTTCAAATTTTATCTCATTTATAACACATGCTGAAAATTTCAGCATGTGGATAATAGGCTGGCCGATTTTCACCAATTATGAGGCTATATTTTGTGTCATGAAACATGTGATTAATTGGAAGACAATTGTAGAAAAATAGGGGTTTGAGTGATTTCAAAATATGTGATTTAAATGAGCATGACAAAAACGTGTGCATGATATAAACGTGTGCATGATATATTGCTTATTACTTGCCTTATTTAGCTCATATATAATGTTGCCATACTAACGAGCCATGAAGCGCTAAAGCTTACATCATATGACAAACATTTGTTGTGTTTATACTATTTTCAGGTGTCACCATTAATGAACTAAACTAGTTCATTAAGTGAAGTACTTAGTTAATTAAACTAAGTAGTTCATTAAAGGAAGCTACATTTGGAAAAGGCACGAAGGCAACAAGACCAAGAAAGGAAAGTCTTCTCCTCCTCTCCACATTTAATATACACGGCATATATATATATATATATATATATATATATATATATATATAAGTACATATATTTTCTGATTTTTTGAAAAAGGCACATACACATGTATTCTAACGTACTACCGACACGTTATATATTTTACGTACGTACGTTAACGTCACACCACCATACTTAACTCATATTTATGAGTATATTTATGTCTTATATCAATTGATATAAGTCATGGTGATGACAAATTAAATACGACACGTTAGAAGGTTCTAAACCAAAAATCGTCGTATCAGGCGAATACCGAAACTTCGCCAACGTGTCACGTACTTTCCATAAATAGATGGCCAGCCCCTACACCTCAAAAATCATTATTAATTTCGTGGCTATGATGATATTTTCAGCTATAGTATCATTCCATGTTGGCACACACAAATCACCCCACATTAAGGCCAAATTGTGGAGATTCCAATTTCAATTTTGTCACATGTATAGGCGCCACTTTAGACCACCCAAGTGCTGAGAATTAAAGTTTATATTATATATATTATGTGTAACATAATATATATGACATGTGCAAAAAGTTGGAATTTAATTAGAGAAAAATCGGGTAATCGATAAATATCGAAAATTCGGTTTTCTACGTACACAACACATGGAACATTTTTGGCACATTATACGACACGTATCTAGACACTTTTTACATATTTCGTACATCCTAAAGTGTTTTAGAAAATTAAATTAAGGGCTGATTGGAATATAACATGTGTGTATTATTAAATGTGCACTATTTTACAAAGTTAGCAAAAATAAAATTCAGCACATGCATATACATGTATACACGCCACCTACAGCTGAGATGGAGCATATGTGGAGCCTTGTTGGCATATTGATTGGTCAAGAATCAATCATACAATGTTGGTGATTTAAGGAAAGAAGCTACAAATGGTAAGGTTTCAAACTTTGTCTCATTTGAAACACATGCTGAAAATTTCAGCATGGGAAGATATAGCTGGCCGAATTTTCTGATTAAAAAGCATATATTTTGTGTCTTGAATTATGTGGATAATTGGAAGAAGAAAGGGAAGAAATTTGAATGAAATACAAAGCCATAAATTGTGATATCTTGAATATCACACATGCTGAAATTTTTCAGCATGTGTGGAATGTATCTTGAACGTTTTCTAGGCTTTGTTGGTGTCCAAAATTCATTTCCAATTTGCTAAGAATATTTGCTACTAATTGATGATTTAGTTTAAAAGAAAAATCAATGGAAATTTGGAAGTTATTTGAATTATCTCACTAAGTAACACATGCTGAAATTTCAGCATGTCAAGTAGTGGTTATGGCCGAATTTTGTCTTGATTTAGTGGAGAAATTATCTTTATGTGATAATCTTGGATGTTATGGCAACTAATTTAAGTTGATTTTGGCACATGCTTTTAGTGAAATATTCAGATTTTCCAAGTCATCAAATGATGACAACATTCACCCAATCATGAAGTGCCAAGTAAGCAAAGGTTAAATGATCATCCAATAAGAAGGTGCCAAGTAAGCAAGATCATGTCACAATGATGCCATACATTCTGCCAAGGACTTAGAAGACAATTTTCAAGAGGGGAAAGACTCCAAGGGGGACGGCCATATGTGTTAAAAAGGAAGGAGATGAGCAAAACAAAGACAAGAACAAGCATTGCATTTTCAAGTGACAAAAACGCCTAGCCTTCTCTTCTTCTACACTCTCTTTCTTTCTTCTTCTTGAAAGCCTATTGTACTTATATTCTTATCCTTGAATAGGCTTGTAATATACCACCACATTTATCTTTGTAAAAGATTGATCAAGGTGTGATCAATCTTCAATCTTGCTAGGTGGTGGTGTTCGTGCGAATTGTATTCATCGTACAAGGTTTGTAAAGGGTTGGAGTTGGTGTGTAACTCCATCAACCTTGTGGTAAGGTGTATTGCGTGTGTGTGACTAGTGTGAACCGAGAAAGGTGTTCCTCGAAGACTGGAGTAGGTTGTTTATAATCGAACCAGTATAAAATTCTCGGTGTCATTTACTTTCAGCACTTATATTCTGTTTCTGCACTGTTTACTCTTTTTGTTTACGTTCATAAAAGTAGTAAACGATTTTCAAAAATTACGAAAATTTCCAGAAACCTAGACACACGTCTTAGGGTTAATTTGGCACAAGTTTCAACCCTTTTGGATAAGTATAAGTCACTCAAACATCCAAAGTTCTGAGCCTAGTGCAGTCTGATTTTCAAACTTGCAAAGGTTGAGACTTTGAGTGTATTTGACTAACTTCCCCAAAGAATTTTTCAAAACTGTTTCAACCCATTTAAATAAAACATATAAGGGGTTAGTGGTTAAAATTTCAGAGCAATTGGAATTAAATACAAATAGGAATAAATTTTTCAAAACAGTCTACCGTTTCTGGCAGATTCGCGCAATCTGACCACCAACGCTTTTTGAAGGGGTTAAAGGTTGAATTTAAATCTGAAATTTTTAGGAGACGCTCATGACATCTGAGGCTAAGTTCTCTCAAAATTTAAGAATTTTTGAAGACCTACAACCTAGTTTTAAAAACGTTTTAAAACTGGTCCTGAAAACAGAATCTGTTTTCAGAAGTTGAGTTGTTTGGTTTTAAACAAATTTTAAAAACCACACTTTCCGCACCAACTATTCAACCCCCCTTCTAGTGATGCCTTGCAGATCCTAAAAGTGGTATCAGAGCGCAGGAACACTCACTATAAAGGATCCAACGATTCAGTGAGATGGCAACCACAAATCTCAAAACCGAGCAAGAAGGTATGTCGAGCCAAAGGCCTCCTCTTTTTGACGGTGAGTCGTTTATTCAATGGAAACTAAGAATGAAGCTTTTTCTTATGGCTATAGATATTGATCTTTGGTCGATTATAGAAGATGGTCCTTTTGTTCCATCTAAGTTATCCACCGTACACGGAGTCACACTAGAAGTTTTCAAACCTAGACAAGAATATACAAGTGATGATAGAAAGAAACTTAGCATGAATGTTAGGGCTATGCAATTGCTCTTGAATGGATTAAGTAAAAGTGAGTCTAGTTATGTCTCAAACTGTTCGAGTGCACAAGAAATGTGGAGGATACTAGAAATAAAACACGAAGGCACGAGTCAAGTTAAAGAGTCAAAGATAAACATGCTTATGTCTACACTTGAGTCGTTTAAACTATTGCCTAATGAATCTATTGTTGATATGGACCTTCGTTTCACTAACATCAATAATTCTCTTGAGTCTCTTGGTAAAGCTTTTACCATGCAGGAAAAAGTACAGAAAGTCTTACGAAGCCTTCCGTCAGAATGGGACCCTAAAGTAACTACAATAGAAGAAAGCAAAGAAACGAACTCAATAAAGATGGAAGAGTTAATTGGATCTCTTAAGGTGTATGAAAATAAACTCACCATACGGAAATCGGAATCATCTAAACAAGGTAAAGCTATTGCTTTTAAATCAAGTGAATACGTCTCTACTTCTTCCGATCACGTATATGATAGTGATTCTGAATCGGATATCGATGACCTAATTCTATTGGCTAAAGGATTAAGAAAATTTATGAGAAGGTCATTTAGAAACAAAAATAAGGGTACTACAACTAAAAGAAATAAGAACAAGTCAAATGATAAAGATGTTAACTGTTATGAATGTGGAAAACTTGGACATTTATCATATGACTGCCCCAATAAAGAAAAGCAAACAAATAAATACCCTGACAAGGAGTGGAACAAGAATAGACTCGTCTCAGAAACCAAGAAAAGGAAACATGCTCTAAAGGCCTCCACCTGGAGTGATACATCGGATTCCGAGACAGAAACCGAAGAAGAGACTGCACAAGTATGCTTTGTGTCCAAAGCATCTAATGAGGTATCATCTGATTCTGATTGTGACTCTGAGCCTTCTTATGATGATCTTTTTAGTCAGTATTTAGAATTGCATAAATTCACTAAGACTCTTGCTAAGGAAAAGAAGCGATTAATTGAAGACAAGAAACTGTTAGAATCTTCTAACGAGAATCTTGTCGCTCAATTAAACGATTCAAAGAAAGAGTCATCATGCATCATTACTACATTAAAGACAGAGATTTCATCTTTAACCACTCAAAATAACGAAATGAAATGCGAGATTTCACATTTGAAATCAAGGAATATAGATCTAGAGAAAATGATGAAACAGTTTGATACGGGATCTAACATGCTGCATCGTATTATCTTATCTCAAAAGCATGACAGTGACAAAACGGGTTTGGGATACATTGATACTAATGAAGTGTCCACCAAACCAACTAAGTTTGTTGTGTCTAAGAAAGTAGACACCCCAAAGCCTCAAGTGGCGTCTATGATGACGCGAAAACCGCCTCTTAACTCATCACGCCCCACTTCCTCTTCATATCATGTGAAATATAATTTTGTACCATATAGATATGAAAAGAAAAGAGTGATGCATACACGACATTCATATCATCCACGCACTACGCACACACACAAGGACATATCAAAAACGTCCTTCATTCAATGAGTATAAAGGAGTTCTTGGGCAAAGGCCCAAAGTGCATTCACCACATGTCTACTATATCGCACCTTCATCTACATTCTTGCCATTTGCTAGACCGAGAAGGATCCCCCAAGTATGGGTACCAAAAGGTACTTTTACCAAGAGGTGATTAACTAACTTGCAAGGACCCAAAGTTAAAAGGGTACCTAAATCATTTTTGCACATTGCAGGGAGTCCACACATCAAAAGATACAACTATAAAGTGGTTCCTTGACAGTGGCTGTTCAAGGCACATGACGGGTGACCGAGCTTGTACACAAAATTAAAGAAGGTCACAAAAGGCGGATCCGTGACCTTTGGAGACAACAACGAAGGCAAGATCATCGGAAAAGGTACGATAGGAAATCCAAGCACTCTTCAAATCTCCAACGTCTATTTGGTAAGCAACTTATCTTACAATCTTCTTAGCATTTCTCAATTAATTGACAATGGCTTTGATGTGTGCTTCACTCACCCTTACTGCAATATAATAAATAAATATGGAGAAACCGTTTTAAAAGAAAAACGAGAAGGTAACATTTTTACGCTTTCTATGGATGATGTGGTAGACGCTAAAGTTAAGTGCTTTATGTCAAATGAACCCAATGTGAATTTAAGGCATAGACGTTTAGGACACATTGGTATTTCCACACTAGAAAAACTCCAACGAAAGAACTTAGTACGAGGATTGCCTACACTTGATTTAGACAACTTTCAGTTGTGTGAATCTTGCATAAAAGGCAAACAAACACGTGAGTCACTTAAGCCTAAGAATGAAATAAGCACGACTAGAGTCTTAGAACTACTACACATCGATTTGTTTGGTCCTAGTCACACTACAAGCCTTGGTGGGCGCCAATATGCATGCGTGATTGTTGATGATTTTTCTCGTTATACTTGGACTTTATTTCTTGCACATAAGGATGATAGTGTTATTGAAATTGCGAAATTAATTAAACAACTTGAAAATCAATATGGTGTCAATGTGAAAAAGATAAGAAGTGATAGAGGCGGTGAATTTAAAAACAAATATATAATTTCATTTTGCGAAGAAAAGGGAATCAAGCATGAGTTTTCGCCACCTAGAACTCCACAATTAAATGGAGTAGTAGAAAGAAAGAATCGAACATTACAAGAAATCGCTAGGACTATGTTATGCGAAAATAAATTGCCTAGATTTCTGTGGGCGGAAGCCATAAGTTGTGCATGCTATATAGTAAATCGCCTATCTATAAGAAAGAAAATAAACAAGACGCCTTATGAGATATTGAATGATCGCATGCCTAAGATTGACTATTTTCGTGTGTTTGGATGCAAATGTTTTGTTTTGAATACAGAAGATAATTTAGATAAACTTGAATCTAAATCAATTGAATGCATCTTTGTTGGTTATTCTATAAATTCAAAAGCATATAGATGTTATGATCCTCTCACTAGACAAATCATAGAATCTATTCATGTGAAATTTAATGAATTCGGTGAAATTGATAACGATAACGAATATGATGATGACTTTGAATTTAAACCCATGTTGAATGAAGATGATGGTACATTTGATATGCATGACATGAATGACACACTAGAAATGCATGATCACTTAGAAATGCATGATAACATAGAAAACAATCAACCAAGATGGCATAGAGATCACCCACATGATCTCATCATAGGCGACATCACTCACGGCGTGCGACCACGTAAAAAGAATTACTTCGG
>AP025069.1:23725034-23751841 GCA_036186865.1 Eustoma russellianum | reverse complement strand
CGGCGTGCGACCACGTAAAGAATTACTTCGGATGAAATAAATCAATTTCATGCTATGATTTCTGAAATTGAACACAAAAATGTGCATGATGCTTTGAGTGATTCTTCTTGGATTGATGCTATGCATGATGAGCTTAATCGATTAGTTAGAAATGATGTATGGGATTTAGTGCCTCGACCACAAGATAAGACCATAATAAGCACAAAGTGGGTGTTTAGGAATAAAATGAATGAAGAAGGAAAGGTCGTTAGGAATAAAGCTAGACTTGCAGCACAAGGCTATAATCAAGAAGAAGGAATTGACTACGATGAAACATTTGCACCCATAGCACGTTTAGAAGCTATACGACTCTTACTTGCTATTGCTTGCATGAAAGATTTCAAATTATATCAAATGGACGTAAAAAGTGCATTCCTTAACGGATCTATACATAAAGAAGTATACGTGAAGCAACCACCCGGTTTTGAAGATTTGAAACATCCCAATCACGTGTACAAACTAAAGAAGGCACTATGCGGACTAAGCAAGCACCGAGAGCATGGTATGATCGTTTTGCTACTTTCCCTTTTGAAAATAATTTTAAACGAGGTACTATAGATAGTACACTATTTTTGAAACAAGACAAATCAGATTTACTTATTATTCAAACCTACGTTGATGACATTATCTTTGGTTCTACTTCACATAAACTTGTTGAAGATTTTGAAAAATGCATGAAATCCGAATTTGAAATGTCTATGGTTGGTAAACTTAACTATTTTCTTGGCTTGCAGATTAAACAAACGAGTAAAGACATTCACATAAGTCAAGCTAAGTACATAAATGACATGATTAAAAAGTTCAACTTTGAAAATTTGAAACCATCCCCCACCCCTATGAGTGTCACTACCAAATTGGATAAGGATGAACATGGTAAGGATTTTGACAATGCCTTATATCGGTCTATGATTGGTTCTTTACTATATTTAACTGCTAGTAGGCCTGATATCATGTTCAGTGTATGCATGTGTGCACGCTTTCAGAGTCAACCTAAGGTGTCTCACCATAATGTGGTAAAAAGAATATTCCGTTATATTAGGCACACGCCCACCTTAGGGATTTGGTATGATAAAGATTCCGAATTTAACTTACATGCTTATACTGATGCAGATTATGGTGGCTGCAAAATAGATAGAAAGAGCACGAGTGGGACTTGCCAATTTATAGGAAACTCACTCATTTCACGGTTTTCCAAAAAGCAAGTAAGCGTTGCTTTGTCCACTACTGAGGCTGAGTACATGGCACTTAGCCTTTGCTGCACACAGTTGTTGTGGATAAAACAACAACTCTCGGACTTTGGAATTACCGTAAATAGAATCCCTATATACTATGATAGTATGAGTGCCATCAATCTGTCTAAGAACCCCGTGTTACACTCTAAGGCTAAGCATATAGAAGTACGCTATCACTTTCTATGTGATCACGTAAACAATGGTGATATCGTCATAGATCACGTACGCACAGAAGCACAAGTAGCGGATATCTTTAACAAAGCCTTAAATCAAGCCACGTATGAATCTCTTCGTTCTAAATTAGGCATGATTTCAGCTGATATGATTCGATTTGACGTGATTTGATTTTCTTTCCTTATTTACATGTATCTTTTGATTTACTTTCTAAAATAAAGGGTGAGAGAAAGCATGATTTAAGGGGGAGAGAGAAACATACTAATTAATACTGATTGCATAAATCAAGGGGGAGCGGATACGAAAGTTAAATTTCGAATTTTGAGTTTATGCATAATTGAAGGGGGAGCGATAGGATTTAAATCATGTACATGAGTTATTTTGAAAATCATCAAAAGGGGGAGATTGTAGAGAGAAAGGGGTTTGAGTGATTTCAAAATATGTGATTTAAATGAGCATGACAAAAACGTGTGCATGATATAAACATGTGCATGATATATTGCTTATTACTTGCCTTATTTAGCTCATATATAATGTTGCCATACTAACGAGCCATGAAGCGCTAAAGCTTACATCATATGGAAAACATTTGTTGTGTTTATACTATTTTCAGGTGTCACCATTAATGAACTAAACTTGTTCATTAACTGAAGTACTTAGTTAATTAAACTAAGTAGTTCATTAAAGGAAGCTACATTTGGAAAAGGCACGAAGGCAACAAGACCAAGAAAGGAAAGTCTTCTCCTCCTCTCCACATTTAATATACACGGCATATATATATATATATATATATATATATATAAGTACATATATTTTCTGATTTTTTGAAAAAGGCACATACACATGTATTCTAACGTACTACCGACACGTTATATATTTTACGTACGTACGTTAACGTCACACCACCATACTTAACTCATATTTATGAGTATATTCAGGTCTTATATCAATTGATATAAGTCATGGTGATGACAAATTAAATACGACACGTTAGAAGGTTCTAAACCGAAAATTGTCGTATCGGGCGAATACCGAAACTTCGCCAACGTGTCACGTACTTGCCATAAATTGATGGCCAGCCCCTACACCTCAAAAATCATTATTAATTTCGTGGCTATGATGATATTTTCAGCCTATAAAATCATTCCATGTTGGCACACACAAATCACCCCACATTAAGGCCAAATTGTGGAGAATTCCAATTTTCAATTTTGTCACATGTATAGGCGCCACTTTAGACCAGCCAAGTGCTGAGAATTAAAGTTTATATTATATATATTATGTGTAACATAATATATATGACATTTGCAAAAAGTTATAATTTAATTAGAGAAAAATCGGGTAATCGATAAATATCAAAAATTCGGTTTTCTACGTACACAACACATGGAATCATTTTTGGCACATCATACGACACGTATCTAGACACTTTTTACATATGTCATACATCTTAAAGTGTTCTAGAAAATTAAATTAAGGGCTGATTGGAATATAATATGTGTGTGTTATTAAATGTGCACTATTTTACAAAGTTAGCAAAAATAAAATTCAGCACATGCATATACATGTATACACGCCACCTACAGCTGAGATGGAGCATATGTGGAGCCTTGTTGGCATATTGATTGGTCAAGAATCAATCATACAATGTTGGTGATTTAAAGAAAGAAGCTACAAATGGTAAGGTTTCAAACTTTGTCTCATTTGAAACACATGCTGAAAATTTCAGCATGGGAAGATATAGCTGGCCGAAGTTTCTGATTAAAAAGCATATATTTTGTGTCTTGAATTATGTGGATAATTGGAAGAAGAAATGGAAGAAATTTGAATGAAATACAAAGCCATAAATTGTGATATCTTGAATATCACACATGCTGAAATTTTTCAGCATGTGTGAAATATATCTTGAACGTTTTCTAGGCTTTGTTGGTGTCCAAAATTCATTTCCAATTTGATAAGAATATTTTCTACTAATTGGTGATTTAGTTTAAAAGAAAAATCAATGGAAGTTTGCAAGTTATTTGAATTATCTCACTAAGTAACACATGCTGAAATTTCAGCATGTCAAGTAGTGGTTATGGCCGAATTTTGTCTTGATTTAGTGGAGAAATTATCTTTATGTGATAATCTTGGATGTTATGGCAACTAATTTAAGTTGATTTTGGCACATGATTTTAGTGAAATATTCAGATTTTCCAAGTCATCAAATGATGACAACATTCACCCAATCATGAAGTGCCAAGTAAGCAAAGGTTAAATGATCATCCAATAAGAAGGTGCCAAGTAAGCAAGATCATGTCACAATGATGACATACATTCTCCCAAGGACTTAGAAGACAATTTTCAAGAGGGGAAAGACTCCAAGGGGGATGGCCATATGTGTTAAAAAGGAAGGAGATGAGCAAAACAAAGACAAGAACAAGCATTGCATTTTCAAGTGACAAAAACGCCTAGCCTTCTCTTCTTCTACACTCTCTTTCTTTCTTCTTCTTGAAAGCCTATTGAACTTATATTCTTATCCTTGACTAGGCTTGTAATATACCAACACATACTCTTTATCTTTGTAAAAGATTGATCAAGGTGTGATCAATCTTCAATCTTACTAGGTGGTGGTGTTCGTGCGAATTGTATTCATCGTACAAGGTTTGTAAAGGGTTGGAGTTGGTGTGTAACTCCATCAACCTTGTGGTAAGGTGTATTGCGTGTGTGTGACTAGTGTGAACCGAGTAAGGTGTTCCTCGAAGACTGGATTAGGTTGTTTATAACCGAACCAGTATAAAATTCTCGGTGTCATTTACTTTCAGCACTTATATTATGTTTCTGCACTGTTTACTCTTTTTGTTTATGTTCATAAAAGTAGTAAACGATTTTTAAAAATTACGAAAATTTCCAGAAACATAGCCACGCGTCTTAGGGTTAATTTGGCACAAGTTTCAACCCGTTTGGATAAGTATAAGTCACTCAAACATCCAAAGTTCTGAGACTAGTGCAGTCTGATTTTCAGGCTTGCAAAGGTTGAGACTTTGAGTGTATTTGACTAACTTCCCCAAAGAATTTTTTAAAAATGTTTCAACCCATTTAAATAAAACATATAAAGGGTTAGTGGTTAAAATTTCAGAGCAATTGGAGTTAAATACAAATAGGAATAAATTTTTCAAAACAGTCTACCGTTTCTGGCTGATTCGCGCAATCTGACCACCAACGCTTTTTGAAGGGGTTAAAGGTTTAATTTAAATCTGAAATTTTTAGGAGACGCTCATGACATCTGATTCTAAGTTCTCTCAAAATTTAAGAATTTTTGAAGACCTACAACCTAGTTTTAAAAACGTTTTAAAACTGGTCCTGAAAATAGAATCTGTTTTCAGAAGTTGAGTTGTTTGGTTTTAAACAAATTTTAAAAAGCACACTTTCCGCACCAACTATTCAACCCCCCTTCTAGTGATGCCTTGCAGATCCTAAAAGTGGTATCAGAGCGCAGGAACACTCACTACAAAGGATCCAACGATTCAGTGAGATGGCAACCACAAATCTCAAAACCGAGCAAGAAGGTATGTCGAGCCAAAGGCCTCCTCTTTTTGACGGTGAGTCGTTTATTCAATGGAAACTAAGAATGAAGCTTTTTCTTATGGCTATAGATATTGATCTTTGGTCGATTATAGAAGATGGTCCTTTTGTTCCATCTAAGTTATCCACCGTAGACGGAGTCACACTAGTAGTTGTCAAACCTAGACAAGAATATACAAGTGATGATAGAAAGAAACTTCGCATGTATGCTAGGGCTATGCAATTGCTCTTGAATGGATTAAGTAAAAGTGAGTCTAGTTATGTCTCAAACTGTTCGAGTGCACAAGAAATGTGGAGGATACTAGAAATGAAACACGAAGGCACGAGTCAAGTTAAAGAGTCAAAGATAAACATGCTTATGTCTACACTTGAGTCATTTAAACTATTGCCTAATGAATCTATTGTTGATATGGACCTTCGTTTGACTAACATCTATAATTCCCTTGAAAATCTTGGTAAAGCTTTTACCATGCAGGAAAAAGTACAGAAAGTCTTACGAAGCCTTCCGTCAGAATGGGACCCTAAAGTAACTACAATAGAAGAAAGCAAAGAAACGAACTCAATAAAGATGGAAGAGTTAATTGGATCTCTTAAGGTGTATGAAAATAAACTCACCATACGGAAATCGGAATCATCTAAACAAGGTAAAGCTATTGCTTTTAAATCAAGTGAATACGTCTCTACTTCTTCCGATCACGTAGATGATAGTGATTTTGAATCGGATAACAATGACCTGATTCTATTGGCTAAAGGATTAAGAAAATTTATGAGAAGGTCATTTAGAAACAAAAATAAGGGTACTACAACTAAAAGAAATAAGAACAAGTCAAATGATAAAGACGTTAAATGTTATGAATGTGGCAAACTTGGACATTTATCATATGATTGCCCCAATAAAGAAAAGCAAACAAATAAATACCCTGACAAGGAGCGGAACAAGAATAGACTCGTCTCAGAAACCAAGCAAAGGAAACATGCTCTAAAGGCCTCCACCTGGAGTGATACATCGGATTCCGAGACAGAAACCGAAGAAGAGACTGCACAAGTATGCTTTGTGTCCAAAGCATCTAATGAGGTATAATCTAATTCTGATTCTGACTCTGAGCCTTCTTATGATGATCTTTTTAGTCAGTATTTAGAATTGCATAAATTCACTAAGACTCTTGCTAAGGAAAAGAAGCGATTAATTGAAGACAAGAAACTGTTAGAATCTTCTAACGAGAATCTTGTCGCTCAATTAAACGATTCAAAGAAAGAGTCATCATGCATCATTACTACATTAAAGACAGAGATTTCATCTTTAACCACTCAAAATAACGAAATGAAATGCGAGATTTCACATTTGAAATCAAGGAATATAGATCTAGATAAAATGATGAAACAGTTTGATACGGGATCTAACATGCTGCATCGTATTATCTTATCTCAAAAGCATGACAGTGACAAAATGGGTTTGGGATACATTGATACTAATGAAGTGTCCACCAAACCAACTAAGTTTGTTGTGTATAAGAAAGTAGACACCCCAAAGCCTCATGTGGCGTCTATGATGACGCAAAAACCGCCTCTTAACTCATCACGCCCCACTTCCTCTTCATATCATGTGAAATATAATTTTGTACCATATAGATATGAAAAGAAAAGATTGATGCATACACGACATTCATATCATCCACGCACTACGCACACACACAAGGACATATCAAAAACGTTCTTCATTCAACGAGTATAAAGGAGTTCTTGGGCAAAGGCCCAAAGTGCATTCACCACATGTCTACTATATCGCACCTTCATCTACATTCTTGCCATTTGCTAGACCGAGAAGGATCACCTAAGTATGGGTACCGAAAGGTACATTTACCAAGAGGTGATTAATTAACTTGCAAGGACCCAAAGTTAAAAGGGTTCCTAAATCATTTTTGCACATTGCAGGGAGTCCACACATCAAAAGATACAACTATAAAGTGGTTCCTTGACAGTGGCTGTTCGAGGCACATGACGGGTGGCCCAAGCTTGTACACAAAATTAAAGAAGGTCACAAAAGGCGGATACGTGACCTTTGGAGACAACAACGAAGGCAAGATCATCGGAAAAGGTACGATAGGAAATCCAAGCACTCTTCAAATCTCCAACGTCCATTTGGTAAGCAACTTATCTTACAATCTTCTTAGCATTTCTCAATTAATTGACAATGGCTTTGATGTGTGCTTCACTCACCCTTACTGCAATATAATAAATAAAAATGGAGAAACCGTTTTAAAAGAAAAACGAGAAGGTAACATTTTTACGCTTTCTATGGATGATGTGGTAGACGCTAAAGTTAAGTGCTTTATGTCAAATGAACCCAATATGAATTTATGGCATAGACGTTTAGGACACATTGGTATTTCCACACTAGAAAAACTCCAACGAAAGAACTTAGTACGAGGATTGCCTACACTTGATTTAGACAACTTTCAGTTGTGTGAATCTTGCATAAAAGACAAACAAACACGTGAGTCACTTAAGCCTAAGAATGAAATAAGCACAACTAGAGTCTTAGAACTACTACACATTGATTTGTTTGGTCCTAGTCGCACTACAAGCCTTGGTGGGCGCCACTATGCATGCGTGATTGTTGATGATTTTTCTCGTTATACTTGGACTTTATTTCTTGCACATAAGGATGATAGTGCTATTGAAATTGCGAAATTAATTAAACAACTTGAAAATCAATATGGTGTCAATATGAAAAAGATAAGAAGCGATAGAGGCGGTGAATTTAAAAACAAAGATATAATTTCATTTTGCAAAGAAAAGGGAATCAAGCATGAGTTTTCGCCACCTAGAACTCCACAATTAAATGGAGTAGTAGAAAGAAAGAATCGAACATTACAAGAAATCGCTAGGACTATGTTATGTGAAAATAAATTGCCTAGATTTCTGTGGGCGGAAGCCGTAAATTGTGCATGCTATATAGTAAATCGCCTATCTATAAGAAAGAAAATAAACAAGACGCCTTATGAGATATTGAATGATCGCATGCCTAAGATTGACTATTTTCGTGTGTTTGGATGCAAATGTTTTGTTTTGAATACAAAAGATAATTTAGATAAATTTGAATCTAAATCAATTGAATGCATCTTTGTTGGTTATTCTATAAATTCAAAAGCATATAGATGTTATGATCCTCTCACTAGACAAATCATAGAATCTATTCATGTGAAGTTTAATGAATTCGGTGAAATTGATAACAATAACGAATATGATGATGACTTTGAATTGAAACCTATTTTGAATGAAGATGATGGTACATTTGATATGCATGGCATGAATGACACACTATAAATGCATGATCACATAGAAATGCATGATAACATAGAAAACAATCAACCAAGATGGCATAGAGATCACCCACATGATCTCATCATAGGCGATATCACTCACGACGTGCGACCACGTAGAAGAATTACTTCGGATTAAATAAATCAATTTCATGCTATGATTTCTGAAATTGAACCGAAAAATGTGCATGATGCTTTGAGTGATTCTTCTTGGATTGATGCTATGCATGATGAGCTTAATCAATTCGTTATAAATGATGTATGGGATTTAGTGCCTCGACCACAAGATAAGACCATAATAAGAACAAAGTGGGTGTTTAGGAATAAAATGAATGAAGAAGGAAAGGTCGTTAGGAATAAAGCTAGACTTGTAGCACAAGGATATAATCAAGAAGAAGGATTTGACTACGATGAAACATTTGCACCCATAGCACGTTTAGAAGCTATACGACTCTTACTTGCTATTGTTTGCATGAAAGATTTCAAATTATATCAAATGGACATAAAAAGTGCATTCCTAAACGGATTTATACAAGAAGAAGTATACGTGAAGAAACCACCCGGTTTTGAAGATTTGAAACATCCCAATCACGTGTACAAACTAAAGAAGGCACTATACGGACTAAAGCAAGCACCGAGAGCATGGTATGATCTTTTTGCTACTTTCCTTTTTGAAAATGATTTTAAACGAGGTACTATAGATAGTACACTATTTTTGAAACAAGACAAATCAGATTTACTTATTATTCAAATCTACGTTGATGACATTATCTTTGGTTCTACTTCACATAAACTTGTTGAAGATTTTGAAAAATGCATGAAATCCGAATTTGAAATGTCTATGGTTGGTGAACTTAACTATTTTCTTGGCTTGCAGATTAAGCAAACGAGTAAAGGCATTCACATAAGTCAAGCTAAGTACATAAATGACATGATTAAAAAGTTCAACTTTGAAAATTTGAAACCATCCCCCACCCCTATGAGTGTCACTACCAAATTGGATAAGGATGAACATGGTAAGGATTTTGACAATGCCTTATATCGGTCTATGATTGGTTCTTTACTATATTTAACTGCTAGTAGGCCTGATATCATGTTCAGTGTATGCATGTGTGCACGCTTTCAGAGTCAACCTAAGGTGTCTCACTATAATGCGGTAAAAAGAATATTCCGTTATATTAGGCACACACCCACCTTAGGGATTTGGTATGATAAAGATTCCGAATTTAACTTACATGCTTATACTGATGCAGATTATGGTGGCTGCAAAATAGATAGAAAGAGCACGAGTGGGACTTGCCAATTTATAGGAAACTCACTCATTTCACGGTTTTCCAAAAAGCAAGCAAGCGTTGCTTTGTCCACTACTGAGGCTGAGTACATGGCACTTAGCCTTTGCTGCACACAATTGTTGTGGATAAAACAACAACTCTCGGACTTTGGAATTACCGTAAATAGAATCCCTATATACTATGATAGTATGAGTGCCATCGATCTGTCTAAGAACCCCGTGTCACACTCTAAGGCTAAGCATATAGAAGTACGCTATCACTTTCTTCGTGATCACGTAAACAATGGTGATATCGTCATAGATCACGTACGCACAGAAGCACAAGTAGCGGATATCTTTACCAAAGCCTTAAATCAAGCCACGTATGAATCTCTTCGTTCTAAATTAGGCATGATTTCAGCTGATATGATTTGATTTGACGTGATTTGATTTTCTTTCCTTATTTACAGGTATCTTTTGATTTAATTTCCAAAATAAAGGGGGAGAGAAAGCATGATTTAAGGGGGAGAGAGAAACATACTAACTAATACTGATTGCATAAATCAAGGGGGAGCGGATACGAAAGTTAAATTTCGAATTTTGAGTTTTTGCATAATTGAAGGGGGAGCGATAGGATTTAAATCATGTACATGAGTTATTTTGAAAATCATCAAAAGGGGGAGATTGTAGAGAAAAAGGGGTTTGAGTGATTTCAAAATATGTGATTTAAATGAGCATGACAAAAACGTGTGCATGATATATTGCTTATTACTTGCCTTATTTAGCTCATATATAATGTTGCCCTACTAACGAGCCATGAAGCGTTAAAGCTTACATCATATGGCAAACATTTGTTGTGTTTATACTATTTTCAGGTGCCACCATTAATGAACTAAACTAGTTCATTAAGTGAAGTACTTAGTTAATTAAACTAAGTAGTTCATTAAAGGATGCTACATTTGGAAATTGCACAAAGGCAACAAGACCAAGAAAGGAAAGCCTTCTCCTCCTCTCCACATTTAATATACACGGCATATATATATAAGCACATATATGTTCTGATTTTTTGAAAAAGGCACATACACATGTATTCTGACGTACTACCGACACGTTATATATTTTACGTACGTACGTTAACATCACACCACCATACTAAACTCATATTTATGAGTATATTCAGGTCTTATATCAATTGATATAAGTCATGGTGATGACAAATTAAATACGACACGTTAGAAGGTTCTAAACCGAAAATTGTCGTATCGGGCGAATACCGAAACTTCGCCAATGTGTCACGTACTTGCCATAAATAGATGGCCAGCCCCTACACCTCAAAAATCATTATTAATTTCGTGGGTATGATGATATTTTCAGCTATAAAATCATTCCATGTTGGCACACACAAATCACCCCACATTAAGGCCAAATTGTGGAGATTCCAATTTCAATTTTGTCACATGTCTAAGCGCCACTTTAGACCAGCCAAGTGCTGAGAATTAAAGTTTATATTATATATATTATGTGTAACATAATATATATAACATGTGCAAAAAGTTGGAATTTAATTAGAGAAAAATCGGGTAATCGATAAATATCGAAAATTCGGTTTTCCACATACACAACACATGGAACATTTTTGGCACATCATACGACACGTATCTAGACACTTTTTACATATGTCATACATCTTAAAGTGTTCTCGAAAATTAAACTAAGGGCTGATTGGAATATAACATGTGTGTGTTATTAAATGTGCACTATTTTACAAAGTTAGCAAAAATAAAATTCAGCACATGCATATACATGTATACACGCCACCTACAGCTGAGATGGAGCATATGTGGAGCCTTGTTGGCATATTGATTGGTCAAGAATCAATCATACAATGTTGGTGATTTAAAGAAAGAAGCTACAAATGGTAAGGTTTCAAACTTTGTCTCATTTGAAACACATGCTGAAAATTCCAGCATGGGAAGATATAGCTGGCCGAATTTTCTGATTAAAAAGCATATATTTTGTGTCTTGAATTATGTGGATAATTGGAAGAAGAAAGGGAAGAAATTTGAATGAAATACAAAGCCATAAATTGTGATATCTTGAATATCACACATGCTTAAATTTTTCAGCATGTGTGGAATATATCTTGAACGTTTTCTAGGCTTTGTTGGTCTCCAAAATTCATTTCCAATTTGATAAGAATATTTTGTACTAATTGGTGATTTAGTTTAAAAGAAAAATCATTGGAAATTTGGAAGTTATTTGAATTATCTCACTAAGTAACACATGCTGAAATTTCAGCATGTCAAGTAGTGGTTATGGCCGAATTTTGTCTTGATTTAGTGGAGAAATTATCTTTATGTGATAATCTTGGATGTTATGGCAACTAATTTAAGTTGATTTTGGCACATGCTTTTAGTGAAATATTCAGATTTTCCAAGTCATCAAATGATGACAACATTCACCCAATCATGAAGTGCCAAGTAAGCAAATGTTAAATGATCATCCAATAAGAAGGTGCCAAGTAAGCAAGATCATGTCACAATGATGCAATACATTCTCCCAAGGACTTAGAAGACAATTTTCAAGAGGGAAAAGACTCCAAGGGGGACGGCCATATGTGTTAAAAAGGAAGGAGATGAGCAAAACAAAGACAAGAACAAGCATTGCATTTTCAAGTGACAAAAACGCCTAGCCTTCTCTTCTTCTACACTCTCTTTCTTTCTTCTTCTTGAAAGCCTATTGTACTTATATTCTTATCCTTGAATAGGCTTGTAATATACCACCACATACTCTTTATCTTTGTAAAAGATTGATCAAGGTGTGATCAATCTTCAATCTTGCTAGGTAGTGGTGTTCGTGCGAATTGTATTCATCGTACAAGGTTTGTAAAGGGTTGGAGTTGGTGTGTAACTCTATCAACCTTGTGGTAAGGTATATTGCGTGTGTGTGACTAGTGTGAACCGACGAAGCTGTTCATCGAAGACTGGAGTAGGTTATTTATAACCAAACCAGTATAAAATTCTCGGTGTCATTTACTTTCAGCACTTATATTCTTTTTCTGCACTGTTTACTCTTTTTGTTTACGTTCATAAAAGTAGTAAACGATTTTCAAAAATTATGAAAATTTCCAGAAACATAGCCACACGTCTTAGGGTTAATTTGGCACAAGTTTCAACCCTTTTGGATAAGTATAAGTCACTCAAACATCCAAAGTTCTGAGACTAATGCAGTCTGATTTTCAGGCTTGCAAAGGTTGAGACTTTGAGTGTATTTGAATATCACACATGCTGAAAATTTCAGCATGTGTAGTAATGGTTATGGCCGAAATGTTGGCATTGTTAATGTGTAATTTTTATTCCAAAATTTGAGGAAGATGTCTTGTACTAAATGGAGATGGATTTCTTGAATGAAAACAATGCTAAATAGGAAATAGTTTGAACAAAAAGTGTATGTAACACATGCTGAAATTTCAGCATGTGCATTTGTCATTCATGGCCGATTTTTTACGTATTTTTGTAAGAAAATTATCTTGCTTAATTTATGTGATGATCTTGGAAGTTATTGTAATTATTCTATGGTGATTTTGGCACATGTTTTTGGTGGAATTCTCAGATTTTCCTATTCATCAAGTGATGACTGTAGAGAAAAAGGGGTTTGAGTGATTTTAAAATATGTGATTTAAATGAGCATGACATAAAACTGTGCATGATATAAACGTGTACAAACGTGTGCATGATATATTGCTTATTACTTGCCTTATTTAGTTCATATATAATGTTTCCGTACTAACGAGTCATGAAGCGTTAAAGCTTACATCATATGGCAAACATTTGTTGTGTTTATACTATTTTCAGGTACCACCATAAATGAACTAAACTAGTTCATTAAGTGAAGTACTTAGTTAATTAAACTAAGTAGTTCATTAAAGGAAGCAACATTTGGACAAGGCACAAAGGCAACAAGACTAAGAAAGGAAAGTCTCTTCCTCCTCTCTTCACCACATATACACGCATATATATATACATAAATATATATTTCAGATTTTTTGAAAAATGCACATACATATGTATTCCAACGTACAACCGACACGTTATATATTTTACGTACGTACGTTAACGTCACACCATCATACTTAACTCATATTTATGAGTACATTCATGTCTTATATCATATGATATAAGTCATGGTGATGACAAATTAAATACGACACGTTAAAAGGTTCTAAACCAAAAATTATCATATCAGGCGAATGCCGAAACTTCGCCAACGTGTCACGTACTTGCCATAAATAGATGGCCAGCCCCTACATCTCAAAAATCATTATTAATTTCGTGGCTATGATGATATTTTCACCTATAAAATCATTCCATGTTGGCACACACAAATCACCCTACATTAAGGCCAAATTGTGGAGATTCCAATTTCAATTTTGTCACATGTTAATGGAGCCACTTTAGACCAGCTAAGTTCTGATAATTAAAGTTTATATTATATATATTATGTGTAACACAATATATATAACATGTGCAAAAAGTTGGAATTTAATTAGAGAAAAATCGGGTAATCGATAAACATCGAAAATTCGGTTTTCTACGTACATAATACATGGAACATTTTTGGCACATCATACGACACGTATCTAGACACTTTTTACATATGTCATACATCTTAAAGTGTTCTAGAAAATTAAATTAAGGGCTGACTGGAATATAACATGTGTGTATTATTAAATGTGCACTATTTTACAAAGTTAGCAAAAATAAAATTCAGCACACGCATATACATGTATACACGCCACCTACAGCTGAGATGGAGCATATGTGGAGCCTTTTTGGCATATTGATTGGTCAAGAATCAATCATACAATGTTGGTGATTTAAAGAAAGAAGCTACAAATGGTAAGGTTTCAAACTTTGTCTCATTTGAAACACATGCTGAAAATTTCAGCATGGGAAGATATAGCTGGCCGAATTTTCTGATTAAAAAGCATATATTTTGTGTCTTGAATTATGTGGATAATTGGAAGAAGAAATGGAAGAAATTCGAATGAAATACAAAGCCATAAATTGTGATATCTTGAATATCACACATGCTTAAATTTTTCAGCATGTGTGGAATGTATCTTGAACGTTTTCTAGGCTTTGTTGGTGTCCAAAATTCATTTCCAATTTGATAAGAATATTTGCTACTAATTGGTGATTTAGTTTAAAAGAAAAATCAATGGAAATTTGGAAGTTATTTGAATTATCTCACTAAGTAACACATGCTGAAATTTCAGCATGTCAAGTAGTAGTTATGGCCGAATTTTGTCTTGATTTAGTGGAGAAATTATCTTGCTTAATTTATGTGATAATCTTGGATGTTATGACAACTAATTTAAGTTGATTTTGGCAGATGCTTTTAGTGAAATATTTGGTGAGCAAATAGCAGAAACAAATAGCCGAATTTGTTGAGCGATGTTTGATCTGTCAAAGAGTAAAAGCCGAACACCAAAGACCTGCTGGATTGTTAAAACCCTTAAGGATAGTTGATCGGAAAGAGAAAGCTTTAAGGAAGAGATGCATACCCATGGTGAAGGTACAATGGAGGCATCATTCGGAAGAAGAAGCAACATGGGAAACGGAAGAAGATATGAGGAGTGGATACCCCCATCTTTTTGACTAGTTCCGAAGTTTCGAGGACGAAACTTATGATAAGGGGGGAGGATGTTGTACCCCAATGATCGTGTACGTGAAAACTATAAATATGAGACGGAATGAAAGCGACAATTTCTTCTAGCGCGTGTTACTTAAGTCAACTTAACCCTCTCTACTTAATTATATTTGAGGTGATACCAAGCCAAATTAAATAAGGGAAACTTCAAGAAAGTAGTACATGAAATATAGAGTTATATGAACCATACCCACCACTATGTATGTATGTTCGTGTATATGATATATGTGTATGAAATGTATAAATACCTACATGCGTATACATAGGAGGACATATATATATATGTATGTATATATTACACATGGCGTGTATATGTTTGTATACATACATATGCTAATCTTAGAATATGATAAAATAAAGAAAACAATATAGTACATGAATTAAAATTACAAGAAATATCAAGATGCCCAAGAAGCTCAAAAATTTCGGCCAAGACATGTAAGGGTTCTAGAATTCTCTAGCCAATTTTATTAGTTAAAATAATTACTTAAAGTCTACTACACCATTAAGACAAGAAGTTATTATGCAAAGAATAAAAAGAAAATAAGGTAGACATGCATTTAAGGAACAAGTAAGACAACTCATTAAAGAAAGAGGTAGTATGGTTGAGGCCATAAAGACCTCAACCAAAACCGCCCCCTTAAGTGTCTAGACATGGAGGATTTTTAAATCCTACCGTGGTTACTTTTTCCCTTAAACCATGGTTAAGATAACCATGATTTGATAAAGTAACTTGGGGTTAGCACCAAAGTAACCATAGTTGGAATAAAGTAACCAAGGTTATACTAACCTAACCTTGATTAACACTCATGAGAACCCTAACCCTCCTAATTCTCCCTCCAAAACCGTCCCCCCTTCCTAACTCCCTAGCATGTTTTAGACCCTTCTAGAAACATCTACCTTCTTGTCATCTTGAGACTCCTCTCAAGACACATTCAAGCAAGAGCAACACTTAGCAAAAATTCCCTCATCTCCCACCACAAATATTTCGGCCCCTTCATCTTGGAGGATAGGAGTTCAACTTCACTTTCAAGACTCAAGAAGACATCTAGGTAAGTCTTGTTCCAAGCTTCCTTAAGTGAATCCTTATTTGGTGAAGAATGAAACTCACATGAACTCCTTCTCCCCATGCCAAAACCGTGACATCCATGGGTTAAATAGGTGAAAGTCTTCATGTTTCCTAGGTGGTGTTATAGTGAGGTGCTTGAATCTCCATTCCAAGCTCATTTTGGTAAGATGCTCTAGCCCTCAAGCATATCCTATTTCCTCTATTGGATAAAGACTAATCTTTACCTTTCATTTCCATCAAAAACCGTATGCTCAAGGTAAGGAAGGAGAAGGATTTCAACTCAACTCACTCCGTAACCAAGCAAAGACAAGAGCTTTAGCTTGAAGAGGCAAGTATACAATGATCTCTCATGATTTATTTAAAGAGTTTGTGACTTGAATGCTTAGAAGTTCTTAAGATATGATCGTTAGTTGAATATCTTAAGTTTGAGACTATATCTTAGTTATTCCCTAAGAACAATGCATTGCATGTGATTTATTCCTTTAAATATGAAGTCATTTTCTATATGCTATATGAAATAAGGCTGACATAGAGTGAAATAAGGTTCACCTAAGTAGTTCTAGACAAGATTGATTTGTGAATGTAACACAAAAGGTCCTAAGGAAAGAATACATGTGAAAGCTAGGAGCTTTATGAGATTGTTGGTAAGTTTAGATTAAGATGACTCTTGAATATGAATGCATGCTTGAATATGTGTTGTAAAATATGGTTAAGGCAACACACAAGTTTCGGCCCAATGTATTGAGTGAAGACATGGACATTTGACTTGGATAGATGACAAAATAGCAAACCACTGGAAGTGGACAGAATAGAGTGACGTTTTAGATGGTTTAAGAACTGATCTTACAGACCTTAAATGAAGCTAATTTTTGGTATAAAGTTAGCCTTACGAGTGTATCCTATGTGAGAGTTGGAATTGCGTTAAAATAAGCTCAGGATTATTTTTAAGAAATTATGCGGTAAAACTGCTCCAGTAGAAAATTCTGGAGCTGGGCAGAATTGATCACTGGATTCAACGAATTGAAAGAGGACCTTGTGGACCTTCAATAAATCTGATTTTTGGCACAGAGATAGTCCCATGATTGTAGCAGAGATGAGAGTTGGAATTTCAGTAAGCTAAGTTATGGTTAATTTTTAATAAAATATTTGGTAAGACTGATCAGACTTGAAAAACGGGAACTGAGTAGAGTTGTAGCCTCTTTTGGATGGCTTGAAAAGAGACCTTTTGGATGACCAATAAAGCTGATTTTTGGCATAGTAGTACTCCTATGAGTGTGGTAAACACGCCAACTTGAATTTTGGTAAAACAAGTTCTGGATTATTTTACATGAATTAATTAGTCAAACCGCTCAACTGCAATCACTAGAACCAACCTGAGGTTTAGTAACGACTTTATGGACTCACAAAGGGGACTTAGAGATATGAAAATAGGCTAAATTTCAGTAGGATACTAGTTCCACATGTTTATGACTTGTGCAAGTTGGAATTTCTGAAAAACAAATCACGGATTTGCCGCAATTGAATTTTTGGTAAAATAGGTCAGATCAGTTTCAGCATCTAACCCATTTCGGAAATTAAGCAAATGAGCCCTTTATGATTATCGAAATAATCTGAAATTTTTACGACATGTATCTAAGATTCCACCCAATGTATTTGTGACAAAAGATCAAGGGAATGAACCTATTTGGTTAGCTTAACCGCCCCATGAATACGAAGTAAAAGTCTGGAAGAATTTAGCTTCCGCATTCATGCATGTTGATATGTTATAAGGAATGCATACGCTTATCCATGTCATGACTAGCATTGCATATCACTACATGTATCACGCATGATCATGAAACTGATTTTCATGGATTTATGATGCAAGCAAGTTTTACACGCGACTATGTTTTTGTTATGCATGAAAAGTTTTTACGGTCCCATGTTTTTAAAGAAAGCTTCATGATTCTTTTGCCGGCCAAGCATGCGACTAACCCGACTCCAGACCCGGGTTAATTGGTCTGATGACATGATATGTTCTGGACCCGTTCAGATCCGGGGTTAATTGATCTGATATCTGTTCTGGACCCGTTCAGATCCGGGGTTAATTGATCTGATATCTGTTCTGGACCCGTTCAGATCCGGGGTTAATTGATCTGATATCTTTTCTGGACCCGCTCAGATCCGAGGTTAATTGATTTGATATCTGTTTTGGACCCGTTCAGGCCCGAGGTTAATTGGTCTGATGATATGTTCTGGACACGCTCATGATCCGGGGTTAATTGATCTGACACTCTGTTTTTACGACATGTTACTTTATGGGACCAAAATGATGTTTTGACACGACATGACATCATGCATTGCATCTTGCATAATTCACGATCATGAGGACATGTTGCATGTTACAGTTAATGGTTATAAGTTATTATTGGTATAGCATTACCTAAAAATACGCTTAAGCCGAATGCCAAGTAAGTCCAGGATCCAAGATCAGGTATGGTATAGCATCCCCTAATACATGATTAAGCCGAACGTCAAGTAAGTACAGAATCCAAGATCAGGTATGAATTATGATTATTTGAGGTTTGTGGGGTAATACATTCATGTTATGATTCTTTACGTATTTCATGGTAGTTTATTGTATTCTTGCTGGATGATTTTTATCACTCACACTTTATTTTTCCCCCAGAGCCAAATAATGCCAAGGTAGAATGGATCGAGGATGAGCCGAGGGTACCTTATCCATAGGCGAGAAGATATGAAGGGAGCTAAGCTTAAGGAATTTTGTGCTGCCAAGATGTTTTGTATCATGATTATGTTTGAACTCTCTGGATTTCAGTTATGTTATTTTGTGGGACTACTACCTTTGGGAACTTAGTAAATCGGTGATGCATGTTTGATTTGAAAAGTTTTAATTCTGCATAAATTTTACTACCTTGTTGAATGTTAGCATGGGAGTCCACGACTTATGTTATGGATATTCGCATGTTATGCATGACGCGTTGTACTCTCCTCAGTGAAGTACGGCGGGTGCACCGTATCCGGACGAGGCCGGGTGCGGGGCGCTACAAGGCTTGTAATATACCACCACATACTCTTTATCTTTGTAAAAGATTGATCAAGGTGTGATCAATCTTCAATCTTGCTAGGTGGTGGTGTTCGTGCGAATTGTATTCATCGTACAAGGTTTGTAAAGGGTTGGAGTTGGTGTGTAACTCCATCAACCCTGTGGTAAGGTGTATTGCGTGTGTGTGACTAGTGTGAACCGAGGAAGGTGTTCCTCGAAGACTGGAGTAGGTTGTTTATAACCGAACTAGTATAAAATTCTCGGTGTCATTTACTTTCGGCACTCATATTCTGTTTCTGCACTGTTTACTCTTTTGTTTACGTTTGTAAAAATAGTAAACGATTTTCAAAAATTACGAACATTTCCAGAAACATAGCCACACGTCTTAGGGTTAATTTGGGACAAGTTTCAACCCATTTGGATAAGTATAAGTCACTCAAACATCCAAAGCTCTGAGACTAGTACAGTCTGATTTTCAGGCTTGCAAAGGTTGAGACTTTGAGTGTATTTGACTAACTTCCTGAAAACAATTTTCAAAAACTGTTTCAACACATTCAAATACAACATATAAGGGGTTAGTGGTTAAAAATTCAGAGCAATTTGAGTTAAGAACAAATAGGAATAAAGTTTTCAAAACAGTCTACAGTTTCTAGCAGATTTGCGCAATCTGACCACCAACAATTTTTGAAGGGGTTAAAGGTTGCATTTTAATCTGAAATTTTTAGGAGATACTCATAACATCTGAATCTAAGTTATCTCCAAATTTAAGAATTTTTGAAGACCTGCAACCTAGTTTTAAAAATGTTTTAAAACTAGTCCTAAAAACAGAAACTGTTTTCAGAAGTTGGGTTTTGGTTCAAACTAATTTTAAAAACCACATTTTCCGCACCCACTATTCAACCCCCCCCCCACCGCCCCCGCTTCTAGTGGTGCCTTGCATATCCTACAATGACAACATTCAACCAATCAATGAGTGCCAAGTAAGCAAGAGTTAAATGATCATCCAATGAGGAGGTGCCAAGTAAGCAAGAACATGTCACAATCATGCAACATATTCTCCCAAAGACTTAGAAGATAATTTTCAAGAGGAGAAGGACCCAAGAGGGGGCAGCCAACATTGTTAAAAAGAGGAGAAGAAATCCAAACAAAAGCAAGACAAGTCTCACAAGATCAAAAAAGTGCAAAAGGGTCTTCCATTCCCTTCTTCTTCTACATCTTTCTTTCTTCTCTCTAAAGCCTATTGTACTTACATTCATATACTTGAATAGGCTTCTTATAGACCACCACATATTCTTTTCATTGTTGTAAAAGATTGATCAAGGTGTGATCAATCTTGGACTTGCGAGGTGGTGGTGTTCGTGTGAATTGTATTCATCATACAAGGTTTGTAAAGGGTTGGAGTTGGTGTGTAACTCTATCAAACCTGTGGTAAGGTGTTTTTGTGTTGTGTGATTAGTGTGAGCGGAGGAAGGTGTTCCTCGAAGACTGGAGTAGGTTGTTGATAACCGAACCGGTATAAAATTCTTGGCGTCATTTACTTTCAGCACTGATTTTCTGTTTCAGCACTGTTTACTGTTTTTAATCACATTCGTAAAAATAGTAGACGAACTTCAAAAATCACAAAACTTTCAGGAAACATAGCCACACGTTTCAATGTTCTTTTGGCACAAGTTTCAACCATTTTGGACAAGTATAAGTCAATCAAACGTCCAAAGTTCTGAGACTAGTGCAGTCTGATTTTCAGGCTTGCAAGGGTTGAGACTTTGATCGTATTTGACTAACTTTCCAAAAGAATTTTTTTAAAAATGTTTTAAACATAACTTATAAAGGGTCAGTGATTAAAATTTCAGAGCATTTGGAGTTACGTACAAATAGGAATTAATTTTTCAAATCAGTCTACCGTTTTCTGGCAGATTCGCGCAATCTGACCACCAACAAATTTTTAAGGGGTTAGAAGTTGAATTTAAATCTGAAGTTTTTAGGCAATACTCATAACAGCTGAGGATAAGTTCTCTCCAAATTTCAGAATTTTTGAAGACCTGAAACCTAGTTTTCAAAACGTTTTAAAACTGGTCCTTAAAACAGAAACTGTTTTCAGAAGTTGGGTTTTTGGTTCAACTAATTTTAAAAATCACATTTTTCGCACCCACTATTCAACCCCCCTTCTAGTGGTTCCTTTCATATCCTACAATGACAACATTCAACCAACCAATGAGTGCCAAGTAAGCAAGAGTTAAATGATCATCCAATGAGGAGGTGCCAAGTAAGCAAGAACATGTCACAATGATGCAACATATTCTCCCAAAGACTTAGAAGATAATTTTCAAGAGGAGAAGTGATGAGGATCAAGGGTCCGATGAGGATCAAGGACCCCATCAAGAGGTCAAAGGTCCTATAACAAGAAGGAGGGCAAGGGAACTTTGTCATCAAGTTGCCACCTTCTTGTACAAGCATGTTCAAGATGAACCTAAGACTCCTTGGGTTCATTTCATTGAACCTTCAACTTGAGCATGTATCACATGCACGTCTACACTCTTTGTTTCTTTAAATTTTATCTTGTGTCTTGTGATCCTTGTTTTATGTCTTTTCTTTGTAGGTAAATTAGGTACATGAAATGTTTGAAGAGAATGTTTGAAGAGAATGTTTCAAGAGAATGTTTGAAGAGAATGTTGAAGAGAATGTTTCAAGAGAATGTTTCCAAGAGAATGTTTGTCTATGCTAAGACAAATTCAAAGGTGTCCAAGATAGAAATCTCTTGATCAAGTTGAAATCATCTTCATTATCCATAAAGAGGGGGGCGGCCACTTTGAAATTGGAAGATGACATCTTATTTGAATTTGAAGTTGAAGATAAACTTGAATTCAAATTCAACCATAATTTGAATTCAAGTTTCAACCAATTTGAGGCTTAAAGTTCAAAAAGGGATTTCAGCCTAATCTACATAAGTCACACGCCAACATGAAGGATGAGGATCCACACGCCAATTTTCGAAGCAAAGATGAGATGGCAATTCAAATTTAAATCCAAGTTTAGGATTCAAGTTCAAGTTAAACTCAATCTCCAACCAGCATTTGAATTCAACATCCCAACCAATTGAAGGCATCTCCAACGCCTAGATAAGCATCCACACGCCATTTGAAGATCAAGAAGGATGGGATTATGATTCAAAGATTGAATTCAAGTTTGAAGTCAAATTGAATCCAATCTTCAACTAGCCTTTGAATGCAAAGTCAACCCCATCTCCAACGCCCATTTCAGCATTTCCAACGCCAATTTCATCACCAAAACATGACTAGATTCATTGAGGATAACATCTTGCAAGCATTTCAAGTTTTAGCTAGAATTATCTTAGTTTAAATTTTTAAGCAAAGTTCAGATTTTAAACATTTGTTAGATAGCTTTATTTTGATTTATCTCTAGCCATTCAAGCTAAAGAGGGGCGATCCTTAGGCCTATAATAGACCCCTTTGGCTGATTGTAATCTCACCTTTTGATGAATAAGAATCCTTGATATTTCTTTCACTTTGAGTGAGACTTTGTTTTCTTGGTTTTGCATTAAAAACCTAGGTTAAGATCCTTCAAAGTTGAGCATATTGAAGGTGTTGCCATTGCTTAAAGGTGCCGTCCAGGAGGGCCATATTGGTTTGCCTGATCAACGACCATCTTGAAGTGTTGGTCTTGCTCATCCTAGATCCACACGTTTTATTCATTAAGGAAGCAAGGGGAAGTCTTCTTCCTTGTGCCTAACCCTTGTGAAGGACGTTTGGAAGGTGGAATTGTTGGAGCCCACGAGTTGCACGCATCAAATTGGTATCAGAGACAGGTTACTCTATTCCACCATCTATCATTTCCTTTTCGTTGAGTCTAGTCATTTCAATTTCAGTTGAGTCCTTCTTCTACTCCTCCCTCTACACTTGCGTTTCATTCAAAAAAAAAAAAAAAACGTCCCAAAAAAAAAAAACAAAAACAAAACATTGCGTTGAGTCCTTACACATTGCTGCATATTGCTTTCCAACATTCAAGTGTCATTTCTTTTATTTCCTTTTCCTCATCACAATCTGATTTTGAGTCGTTCAAACTTGAACAAATTAGGGATCGTTGCATTTTTTTTAGGTTACATTCAGCCTTCTTCACATATTCCAACCATCAGCCTAAAAAGCTACCTCGGTTTCAAATCATCTTGTTGCTACCGAAGCTTTTAGTTGGTGATGATTGTATGCATCTTGTGATTCGCATTGTGATTGATTTCATGCTATAAATCTAGTAGTCCGACGTGTGCTTGTCTTCACAACCCACTTACCAAACCCTAAAAACCACCCTCACACCCCACGGCCCAACCAGCCCCACCCCAACCCAACTCTAAAACTCACCAACCTGATCCCAAATATCCCTACCTACACCCCACACAAAAAGCCCCAAACCAATTTTACCAAATCCAATCAGATTTTAAAGATCCCAATTCATTCAAATAAACCCTAACCCTAGAATTTGAATTTTGTTCAAATTCTGTCCTAAACCAGCCAATTACCAAATTGACTACACCAATCCTCAATTCCCAACCCAAATAGCCACATATACCGTACAATCAAGTCCCAAGACCCCAATCCTGCAAATACCCAAAACGTTCAAACAAAAGCCTAAATCAAAAAGCCCTAACCCTAACCCCATTCAGCCTTGCCCAATTTCCCTCACCTTCCAAGGTTAATTTTGTTGCAAGTCCAAGATACAAATTGCATTTTAAATACATTGCACTATTCTGTCCAAAAACGCAAGTGCTAAGTGCAAAACACGTGAAATTCCAATTCTGCCCTTAGTCAAAAAAAAAGAGAAAGAGGAGAATCTGAACCTTGCTCAATTGAAATAGCAAGGAAGAAAAAGAAAAACAAAAGAACAAGAGCCAAGAAAAGGGCAAAACGTTTGTGCATTACGTGGAAAATTTTTGGTACGACTTGCAAACCTTGGATACCATATTATCCCACATTGTCGTCCTCTATATACCCTATTCTCCATCTCCTAATCTTCTTGAACCAATCACACATTTGGTTGCTCGATTGTTGCATGACTTGAACCATTTTGTGGATAGTAAGTGCATAGAATCAAAATTAACTAAAGATTGCCCACGGCAACCCTTAGTTTATCTTTGGTTCAGCCTTATACATCAACTTTGGTTGCTTATTTTCTTTGAGTCTTAGTATAAAGTTCAAGTTTGAGTTCATTTCAATTGGTTCTACTTTGATACTAATTGGTGCAACTTGAAAGCAAAAAAGGAACAAACAAGCGGAGAACATTGTGGTTTGAAGAAGCCTTGGCAATACACTTCCTTATTGATCGCTTTGAGACTTCTTAACTTCAGGTTATCCAAGAACCAAAGTGGTAAGAGAGTGGAAAGAATCGAAATCGGAGTGTCCATAGCTTATTTTTTTTACTAATCCCTTAACATTTGTTTGTCTTTGTGTTAGTTTGCTTCTTTCTCTTTTTCCTTTGTTTTCGTTCAATTCCTTAGGTACAATGGCCAGCAGCAATTCCGCATCTAGCAAGTCTAAAGGAGCCGAAACTGTTGACAATACTCAACAACAAATGCTGGAAATGCTTAAGAAACTCATGCACGACAATGAGATAATTAAGCATCGCTTGGAAGACGTGGAGCGAAGCTACAAAACAAGTGATGGCCAAGGAACAAGCAGGGCCGTTCCACCTCCACAACCAAGGCGCCATTCTCCAGAAGAAGTTGAGGACGATAACATTAGACCCCCACACACCGAAGCAAGAAGGGTCGTTCCTCCAACACAACCCAGAAGGTATGTTCCGAGAAGGTACAATGATGATTACATTCCATTTGAGCATGATGATTATGACTTTGATGACCACCATCCCCCGTGGTTACCACAGACGTCACAATCCCCTTTTCCCGCAAGATGACGATTATCTCAAAACCAAAATAAATGTTCCCACGTTTTATGGTAAAAGTAATGCGGAGGAATATTTAGAATGGGAAACGAAAGTGGATTTGATCTTTTCTTGTACCAATTATAGTGAATTGCAAAAAGTGAGGTATGCTTCCATTGAATTTTCTGGTTATGCACTTAATTGGTGGACGAATTTGTGTCGAAATAGAACTAAGACGAGACAACCCCCAATCGCCACTTGGGAAGAAATGAAGTTTGAAATGCGTCAACGTTTATTCCAAACGATTATGAGAGTTCTATTTTCACAAGCTTGCATAACTTACGACAAGGTTCCAAAAGTGTAGACGAGTACTATAAGGAGTTAGAAATTTTGTTGGAGAGGTCTAACTTGCAGGAACCTGAAGAAGCCACCAAGGCTCGATTTTTACATGGTTTAAACAGGGAGATTGCGCAAAGGGTTGACCTTCAACCTTACCTCGACCTCACAACCATGGTCCATATGGCTGAGAAGATTGAAGCACAATTAAAGGTACGTAACTCCTCTAATTTCAATTCCAATTATCGTACTAATCAATCTACGTCAAGATTTCACAGCAAGCCTTCAGGAGCAGGAAGTTCACGGCCTACAGGAGGCCAAACGCGTGACCAAGGAGCCTCACAAAGAATGGACAATCGTGTGCAATCCACACAAAGGAGAGATGAACGCACCCAACAAAAGGCTCCTACCGGAAATCCTTCGGATTCTTCAAACAGGTTTAGAGATATTAAATGCTATAAATGTCAAGGACGTGGTCACATAGGAAAAGAATGTCCTAATGCAAAAAGAATCATGTTAATTGAAGAGACAAACGAATATGTGTCTGAGTCCGAGCATGAAAACGAGTCTGAGCATGATAATGAAATTGAACCCGAAGAGGATCTAGGCGCACTAGATGATTTTGACACTAAGGAGTTTCTTGTTGTGCGTAGAGCTTTAAATGCATATCCGAAATTGGATGATCACGAACAACATAGAGAAAACATTTTCCATATTCATTGCATGATAAATGGTAAAGTGTGCACCATGATCATTGATTCCGGTTCTTGTGCGAATGTGGCTAGCATCGAATTAGTAAGAAAACTGAATTTGCCTATGACTAATCATCCGCATCCTTACAAACTTGCATGGCTAAATGATTGCGGTGAAGTTAGCGTAAGTAAACAAGTTTTGATTTCTCTTAGCATTGGTAGTTACAAAGATGATGTTTTATGTGATGTCGCACCAATGCATGCTAGTCATATCTTACTTGGTAGGCCATGGCAATTTGATCGACATGTGACATATGATGGTTATCTGAATCGTTATTCTTTCAAATTGAATGGCAAATTGTACAAATTGCATGCACTTCCACCACACAAAGTCCACGAGGATCACCAACGCATGTCCAAGTCTAGGGCCGATGTAGCGCCCCGTACTCGGCTACCCTCGTACG
>AP025069.1:23704315-23725024 GCA_036186865.1 Eustoma russellianum | reverse complement strand
GCCCCCGCCGTACTTTCCCTTTCGGGAAAATACAAAGCGTCGATACTTAACTCGTAAAATCCATGAACAATCATGAATTACAAAGTCACGATCTTAACAGGTTGATAAAAATACGGCAGAATTTGAACCTTAATCCGAAAGCGTCAAATCGCGAATACATAGCAAAATTATACAAACCGATCCGATGGTACTAGTCCATGAAATTAGACCAGTCATAACCCGAATGAGAAACAAAAATAGCTATGTTCCATACATCCCAAATGTTCATCAAAAACTTCTTTCTTCAATTTCTTATCCGCGGCGTCAATAGCCTAAGGGTACGGCACTCGGGGCTCATCCTCAATCCACTCGACTTCCTTTCCTGGCTCTGGGGAAAAATAAATGGGTGAGCGACAACGCGCCAGCAAGTATACAATAACTCCATGCAATAAAGAGAAAATGGCATACAAGAATCAAACCCCAAATCCTTACGTTAATTCATACCTGACAACACCTTTTCAGAATATCATACTTAAAGTCATCTCAACACTGAGTCAAAGTCTGAATGTCATCACTTAATTTAGATGCTACGTACTATAGTTAACTTCATACTTTCATGAATGAACATCATGCATACTGTGTATGAAAATGTGAATGCAATGGGATTTCAATGAAAAGCATGCTCATAAAATACTTGTTCTTTCTTTCTTTCTTTCAAATCGTAACCATCATAAAACGAGGAGGAGTGTCAGCCTATTATACCGGGCATGACTCGGTTCTTATAATATATTCACGTTCAGGTCTATTATACCGGACCTGGTACGGTTCTTATGGCTCGTCAGACCTATTATACCGGGTCTGGATCGGTTCTTATAATCATGATCATCTTCAGACCTATTATACCGGGTCTGGGTCGGTTCTTATAATCTTCAGATCAATTAACCCCGGATCTGTAGCGGGTTAAGCTGGCCAGAAGGGACGGAATTCTTTCAAAACTTTATATAAAACATCATCAAAATCATGGCGTGAAACATATGAGCATGCCAATGCAAATGCATGAGATGCAACATGATATAAGGCACTTATGATATCACACACAACTTTCTGCATGAGCTGGAAAAATTCCAGCAATATGTCCTGTATTGTCCGGTCTTAGAATCCATCCTTTGAGCCCATTTTCCAGAAACTAAAAACATGGACATGCACCATATGATCTTGACTACATTCTGTACAAATTTCATGAACTCTTGACAAATGTAAGTGCCTCTATAAATTTAACTTCCAACGTGGGTGCAACAGGAATTCTGCTGTACCCTTAACTCCATTCCTTACCTTGTCTCCTTCCATAAACTCATTATGGGGCTCACTTTGTACCTGGAAATCTTCCCTGTTTCCTTATGAACAATATTCAATTACCCATTCACCAAAACAAGTCAAAATAAATATTATACAACTCATATAAGCACATAGGGTCAATCTGTCCTGTTTTTCCAGAATATTACACCAACTTCCCTTCAATAGTTTACCATCAAAATCAATAGGGAAAGTCAATTTCTTTACATGGAAACTTAGCTCTATGTCTTAGGTACTTCCTGTAAAAATTTCAGGCCAATCCAAGATGTTTAAGTTACTCAAATAATTTTCTTCCTAAGGTGGTACGTCCAGAAACGGTTTTGACCCACTGGTACTAAAATTTTATTTCTGACCAATCCACAAATGATTTTCCAGAAATTCCAAAGCCACAGTAAACTAGACATAATATGCTACGACCACACCAAAAATAAGCTCAATCCAACGGTTATAAGGTCCTAAACTAAGTCCATCAATTAGGCATACAATCTGTCCAGAATTCCATTTTCAGTCAACATGCATAGAAACATCTTTTCTTCCCTACTTCTTGTTCTTTAGCCTATGGTCCAAGTTAATGACCATTCAATAGACTTAATAAGACTCTCCTATACAATTTCAAGTCTCCTCTTTAGCATGCAAAAGTCATTCACATGAACTATTCATTATTCCACAAAACAGTCCCCTAATTTTAACAAATTTCAAACATCAAGAGTAGCAACTTAGACTCATTTTCACTAAAGTCATAACCTAGTCTTCTAGACATTCATGCATGCACATATTCACATATATTACAAGAAATTAAAGTATACTTGCCTCTTCAACTAAAGCTTTTGCCTTTGTTTGGTTTGGAAGTGAGATGTGGTGATATCCTCCACCCTTTTCACCTAGGGTACACGGTTTTGAGGGAGTGAAGTAGAAAGTTTAGTTCTTTATTCAAATGAAAGAACTAAGTCATCTTTAAGTTAGAGCATCTTACCAAATAGTCTTGAAATGGAGATTCAAGCACCTCAATGTATCTCCTCCTAAGAAAGTTGGTAGCTTTCCCCTATTTCCACCTTGAACCCACGGTTTTAGCATAAAACAAGAGAATGTATGTGAGTTTCATTCTCATAAAAATGAGAATTCTCTTAAGGAGATTAGGAACAACACTTACCTAGATGTCTCCTTGAGGTCTTGAAGTGAGCTTGAAGTCCTAGCCCTCAAGATGGAGGGGCCGAAATCTCTTGATGAAGGAAAGGTGGAGATTTTTGCTAAGTGTTCTTGGTCTTGCAATATGAGAGAGAGAGACTTCTAGAACAAGTTGAATTGAACTATCTTTGGAGGCTTAGGGGGGACGGTTTTTGGGAGGGAATTGGGGAGATTAGGGCTTCCTTGTAACTTAACCAAGGTTAATCTAGCTTAACCTTGGTTACTTTACTCAACCATAGTTACTTTTTGTGTTAACCAAGGTTACTTTAGCAAACCATGGTTACATCATTCTTGGTTAGAGAAAGTGATCATGGCAAAAATTAAAAATCTCCCATGCCTAGACAAGTAGTGGCCGATTTTTGGGTTGGGGTCTTAATGACCTCAACCACCCTTAAATGAGTTGTCTTAACTTGTTTCCTAATTACATGTATATTTTATTCTATTCATTCTTTTCCTAATAACCTCTTGTCTTTGTTGTCTTAACCAATAAAAGGGACTAGAGTTTCCTAGAGGATCTCCATGTATAGGCCGAATTTTGTAGGCTTCTTGGCCAATTGATATTTCTTGTAATTTCAGCTCATGTACTATATTGTTTCACATATTTTATTGTGTTCTAAAATTAGCATGTGCATGCATACATATCCCATTTGCACGTGCATACATATATGTTGATATGTATGGTTCATGTAACCCTACTCTCATGTATTACTCTCTTGAGTTTTCCCTTATTTAATTTGGGCTTGGTATCACCTTAATAAGAATTAAGTAAAGAGACTTAAAGGAACTTAAGTAACATGTGCTAAAAGAAATTTCCGTCTTTCATTCCGTTTCATATCCATAGATTTTTACTTACATGATCATGTGGGTACAACATCCTTCCCCCCTTCAATGAAGTTTCGTCCCCGAAACTTACGAATTATCAAATAGATGTGGGTACTTTTGCTTCATGCCTTCCTCTAACTCCCAAGTGGCCTCATCAACTGAATGGTTCTTCCATTGCACCTTGACCATAGGAATAGACTTATTTCTCAATGCCTTCACCTCTCTACCAATTATTCTTTCGGGTTCCTCAACGTATGATATGTCAGCTTCAACCCTCAAGGGTGGGTCATCCATAATATGGCTCGTGTCGTGCACATACTTACGCAATTGAGATATATGAAACACGTCGTGTAATTGAGACAACGACGGTGGTAGTGCAAGTCTGTAGGCGACCTCTCCAATTCTTTCCAAGACCTCAAATGGTCCAACAAATCTAGGACTGAGCTTTCCTTTCATTCCGAACCGCTTTACTCCTTTCGTGGGTGATACCTTCAAGAATACCTTATCCCCTACTTGAAACTCAAGTGGTCGACGCCTCACGTCGGCCCACGCCTTGCTTCGGTCCTGCGCTGCCTTCAATCTCTGTCTTACAATCATAACCCTTTCTTTGGTTTGTTCCACCAAATCAGGTCCTGTGAAAATCTTATCTCCAATTTCATCCCAATACAATGGCGATCGACATTTCCTTCCATAAAGGGCCTCATAAGGAGCCATCCCAATTGATCTGTGGTAGCTGTTGTTGTATGAAAACTCCACCAGCTTCAAGCTCTTATCCCAGCTACCACCAAAGTCTAAGACACAGGCACGCAACATGTCTTCTAACGTTTGAATTGTTCTTTCTGACTGACCGTCAGTCTGGGGATGAAAAGCCGAACTCATGCGAATCTCCGTACCCATCGCTTTCTGGAATGCCGTCCAAAACCTAGATGTGAAGCGAGGGTCTCGGTCGCAAACTATGCTCATAGGAACCCCATGCAAACATACAATCTGATCTACATACATCGAAGCCAACTTTTCCATGGGTGCTCTAATCGACATTGGCAGGAAATGAGCACTCTTTGTCAGACGGTCCACGACAACCCAAATAGTATCATACCCACTTCTTGTCTTAGGTAGATCTGTCACAAAATCCATAGCAATGTGATCCCACTTCCATTCGGGTACTTCAAGTGGTTGCAATAATCCAGCTGGCCTTTGATGTTCCGCCTTGACTTTCTGACATACAAGACACTTCTCAACAAACTCGGCTATTTGCTTCTTCATTCTTGGCCACCAGAACTTTTGCTTCAAGTCATGATACATCTTATTTGCTCCTGGGTGGATAGACAATCGAGAATTATGGGCTTCCTGAAGTACTTCACTTCTTATCTCGTCGTCCTCAGGCACACACAATCGGCCTCTAAACCATAAGCTGCCGTCAGTACGAATTCCAAAATCATCAGATGATTCTTCCTTCACTTTGCTCTTAACTTTCATTAACGCATCATCCTTAACTTGAGTCTCCTTAATTCTGTCGATCAAAGAAGGAACCATGACTAACTTTGCAAGCACATTGGAAATCGAATCCACTTCCTCTAGACCGAACTCTTCCATATCACGCTGTAGAGGTGGTTGACGGGGATGACTCGTCTTACGACTCAAAGCATCAGCAACCTTATTCGCTTTGCCTGGGTGATACTGAATAGAGATGTCATAATCCTTGATCAACTCAAGCCATCGTCGCTGGCGCATATTAAGCTCCTTTTGAGTGAAGAGATATTTCAGGCTTTTATGATCCGTGAAGATCTCACACCTCTCACCATACAGATAGTGTCGCCAAATTTTTAGGGCGAACACGACTGCTGCAAGCTCAAGGTCATGTACTGGATAATTCCGCTCAAACGGCTTAAGTTGGCGAGATGCATACGAAATCACTCTTCCATTCTGCATAAGAACACAACCCAATCCATTCTTGGAAGCATCACTGTAGATCACGAATGGTTCTCCTGAGTTGGGTTGAGCCAAAACGGGTGCGGATGTCAACCTTGATTTTAGCTCAGAAAAGCTATGTTCACAATCCTCACTCCATAAAAATTTCGTCTTCTTCTGAGTCAGTCTAGTGAGTGGCATAGCAATTCTTGAAAATCCTTCCACAAACTTGCGGTAATAACCAGCAAGTCCGAGAAAACTCCGTACTTCCGTGACATTAGTCGGCCTTGGCCACTCAGTAATTGCCTCAATCTTTCTGGGATCAACCGAAATCCCATTTTCAGTGATAACATGGCCCAGAAATGACACACTATGCATCCAAAACTCGCATTTACTGAATTTTGCATAGAGCTGATGTTTTCTGAGAATGCCGAGTATTTCCCTCAGGTGAACTGTATGAGTTTCCTCATCGGGTGAATAAATCAGGATATCGTCAATAAAAACTACCACATACTTGTCCAATTGGTCCCGAAACACCCGATTCATGAGATCCATAAACGCTGCGGGGGCGTTGGTCAATCCGAAAGGCATTACGAGAAATTCGTAATGTCCATATCTTGTCCTGAATGCCGTCTTAGGAATATCCTCAGTTCTTATCTTCAATTGAAAATATCCCGATCTCAGGTCCACTTTGCTAAACACCCGTGCTCCCTGCATTAGAATACTTTAGAGATCATTCAGAATTATTATATTGAGATAAGGCTTAGTAATTACTGACCCGAAGCTGGTCAAACAGATCGTCGATCCGTGGTAACGGATACTTATTCTTTACGGTGATCTTGTTGAGTTCCCGATAATCAATGCACAGTCGCATACCTCCATCCTTTTTCTTTACAAATAAAACCGGGGCACCCCACGGTGACACACTTGGACGGATCAGTTTCTTTTCCAACAACTCGTGTAATTGTTCTTTTAGTTCTTTCAGCTCAGCGGGTGCCATGCGGTAAGGAGCTTTAGAAATGGGTTCAGCTCCGGGGATGAGATTTATTTCGAAGGAAATTTCTCGATCAGGAGGAAGTCCTGGTAGTTCTTCTGGAAAGACATCCAGAAACTCTTGAACTACTGGAACTTGTAGAATGTCTACCGCTGTCTGCTCGGTATTAAGAGTATAAACGAGATATCCTCGACCTCCTTTTTGCAATGCTTGACGAGCCCGAGCTATATTCACAAAAACATTCTTTGACTTCTTCAACTTAGTACCCCCTTGAAATGATACTTCCTCTTGCTCCTGAACTCTGAAAGTGACTCTCTTCTGATTGCAGTCAATATGGGCATGGTTCTTAGACAACCAGTCCATACCGAGAATAATGTCAAAGTCACTCATCGTAATCGGAATCAGATCAGCCGTGAGTCGATGATCATCGAGCTCGATTGTGCAATTCTTATACAGAAAGTGAGACGTGAGCACTTGATCACCAGCGGCTTGGATCCGATAAGGTGGGTTAAGCCGGATGGGATCACGGTCTATTTCCTTAGCAAATTTCTTAGATATAAAGGAGTGGCTGGCGCCACTATCAAACAAGGCATTTGCGGGTATACAACATACAAGAATGGCGCCTGAATCATACAAAGCTTTAACTACATAGCAATATAATATTTATCAAATTGACATTGCATAAATTTTAAATCATACCCGCCACGACGTCTCCAGCTTCCTCAACTGCAGCATCAGTCATCAGGTGCACGCGCGCATTCGAGCGCTGACGTTGGTTCCTTTGCTGCTGGCCACCACGCTCACGACAATCTCTCAGAATATGTCCAGTCTTGCCACATCCAGCACAAGCAGCTCCCTTATCAGGGCAGTCCCTGATTATGTGACCAGTCTTGCCGCAACCAAAGCACTTACCAGCTTGTACATAACACTCGCCCAAATGATTCTTCTTACAATGGGGGCACGTGGGAATGGCCTGCTGCTGCTGTCCTTGCTTCTCTTGATTACCTCTTTGATTACCCTGATTCTGCCCCCGGCGTTGACCACGATTCTGATTCTGTTGTCTTCCTTGCTTCCCATGAAAATTTTGCTTAGTCATTTTCCTTGTTCTCTGTTCACCAGAATTGTCCCTTCCTCTTTTCTGACCCACTGTCGCATCGCGGCGAATGATATCCTTTTCTATCCGATAGCATGCATCAACCAGCGCCTCGAAATCCGCAGAGATAACATTCACCAACCAAGTACGAATTCTGGGATTCAACCCACTCTCAAACTTTACCATCTTAGACTCCTCATCATTCATCACCGCCGGAGAAAATCTACCCAAGGCCAGAAACTTGCTCACATACTCAGACACCGTCATACCAGGCTCTTGCTTCAACATTTCAAAATCATGTCTCTTTTGCATCTTAACGGAAGGGGGAAAATAGAACTTATTGAACTCCTGGATGAATCTTTCCCATGGAATCGGTCGGGGCAAGGGTTGCAGTTTAGCCTTCCACCACTGGTTTGCCTCACCAAGGAGGAAGGGTCTCACAGCTTGGGTTTTCATATGGTCGGGGGCTCCATTCAATTCAAAGCAGTTCTCTACCTCGTCTAACCACTTTTCAGCCATATCAGGGTCAGACTTGCCTTCAAAAGGTGGTACATTAGCTCGCTTAAGCTTCTCAAAGTAATACTGTGCATCTCTTATTGGTTCGTAAGGGGGAGGAGGGGCAACTTGTTGAATCATCCCTTGACCAATTTGTGTTACAGTCTGACAAAATGCTTGGAAATCTGGAATAATAAGTGGTACTTGTGGAAGAGGATTTCCTTGAACTGGTGGAGGATTCTCATTTTGCGGTGGAGGAGGAGGCGGAGGAACTGGATCTTGAGGTGGTGGAGGGTTTGGTTCAGGTGCATGGGTAGCATCTCTGCGGGGCCTACCACGACCGCGAGTCCGAACCATCTGTATACGGAGCAGAAAGATATATATTTATATACATTGAAATAACTGACTGAATTTAGACATGCTTGGAAAAGAATTTTCAAAGCAGGAAAACAGATAATGTATATATGGCATGTCAGGCTGGCGGTTCAACTAGGGCCCTATTTCCAGTCTAAGTTGTCTAAGTTAAGGTTACCTCTCTTCTAAGGTCATGACTTAAGTCTAAGATCAATTCTTAGATTTCTAAGATCGTAACTTAGCTTCTATGTTCTGCCCAAATCTAGAGCCTGGGCTCTGATACCACCTGTAGCGCCCCGTACTCGGCTACCCTCGTACGATGCGCCCGCCGTACTTTCCCTTTCGGGAAAATACAAAGCGTCGATACTTAACTCGTAAAATCCATGAACAATCATGAATTACAAAGTCACGATCTTAACAGGTTGATAAAAATACGGCAGAATTTGAACCTTAATCCGAAAGCGTCAAATCGCGAATACATAGCAAAATTATACAAACCGATCCGATGGTACTAGTCCATGAAATTAGACCAGTCATAACCCGAATGAGAAACAAAAATAGCTATGTTCCATACATCCCAAATGTTCATCAAAAACTTCTTTCTTCAATTTCTTATCCGCGGCGTCAATAGCCTAAGGGTACGGCACTCGGGGCTCATCCTCAATCCACTCGACTTCCTTTCCTGGCTCTGGGGAAAAATAAATGGGTGAGCGACAACGCGCCAGCAAGTATACAATAACTCCATGCAATAAAGAGAAAATGGCATACAAGAATCAAACCCCAAATCCTTACGTTAATTCATACCTGACAACACCTTTTCAGAATATCATACTTAAAGTCATCTCAACACTGAGTCAAAGTCTGAATGTCATCACTTAATTTAGATGCTACGTACTATAGTTAACTTCATACTTTCATGAATGAACATCATGCATACTGTGTATGAAAATGTGAATGCAATGGGATTTCAATGAAAAGCATGCTCATAAAATACTTGTTCTTTCTTTCTTTCTTTCAAATCGTAACCATCATAAAACGAGGAGGAGTGTCAGCCTATTATACCGGGCATGACTCGGTTCTTATAATATATTCACGTTCAGGTCTATTATACCGGACCTGGTACGGTTCTTATGGCTCGTCAGACCTATTATACCGGGTCTGGATCGGTTCTTATAATCATGATCATCTTCAGACCTATTATACCGGGTCTGGGTCGGTTCTTATAATCTTCAGATCAATTAACCCCGGATCTGTAGCGGGTTAAGCTGGCCAGAAGGGACGGAATTCTTTCAAAACTTTATATAAAACATCATCAAAATCATGGCGTGAAACATATGAGCATGCCAATGCAAATGCATGAGATGCAACATGATATAAGGCACTTATGATATCACACACAACTTTCTGCATGAGCTGGAAAAATTCCAGCAATATGTCCTGTATTGTCCGGTCTTAGAATCCATCCTTTGAGCCCATTTTCCAGAAACTAAAAACATGGACATGCACCATATGATCTTGACTACATTCTGTACAAATTTCATGAACTCTTGACAAATGTAAGTGCCTCTATAAATTTAACTTCCAACGTGGGTGCAACAGGAATTCTGCTGTACCCTTAACTCCATTCCTTACCTTGTCTCCTTCCATAAACTCATTATGGGGCTCACTTTGTACCTGGAAATCTTCCCTGTTTCCTTTATGAACAATATTCAATTACCCATTCACCAAAACAAGTCAAAATAAATATTATACAACTCATATAAGCACATAGGGTCAATCTGTCCTGTTTTTCCAGAATATTACACCAACTTCCCTTCAATAGTTTACCATCAAAATCAATAGGGAAAGTCAATTTCTTTACATGGAAACTTAGCTCTATGTCTTAGGTACTTCCTGTAAAAATTTCAGGCCAATCCAAGATGTTTAAGTTACTCAAATAATTTTTCTTCCTAAGGTGGTACGTCCAGAAACGGTTTTGACCCACTGGTACTAAAATTTTATTTCTGACCAATCCACAAATGATTTTCCAGAAATTCCAAAGCCACAGTAAACTAGACATAATATGCTACGACCACACCAAAAATAAGCTCAATCCAACGGTTATAAGGTCCTAAACTAAGTCCATCAATTAGGCATACAATCTGTCCAGAATTCCATTTTCAGTCAACATGCATAGAAACATCTTTTCTTCCCTACTTCTTGTTCTTTAGCCTATGGTCCAAGTTAATGACCATTCAATAGACTTAATAAGACTCTCCTATACAATTTCAAGTCTCCTCTTTAGCATGCAAAAGTCATTCACATGAACTATTCATTATTCCACAAAACAGTCCCCTAATTTTAACAAATTTCAAACATCAAGAGTAGCAACTTAGACTCATTTTCACTAAAGTCATAACCTAGTCTTCTAGACATTCATGCATGCACATATTCACATATATTACAAGAAATTAAAGTATACTTGCCTCTTCAACTAAAGCTTTTGCCTTTGTTTGGTTTGGAAGTGAGATGTGGTGATATCCTCCACCCTTTTCACCTAGGGTACACGGTTTTGAGGGAGTGAAGTAGAAAGTTTAGTTCTTTATTCAAATGAAAGAACTAAGTCATCTTTAAGTTAGAGCATCTTACCAAATAGTCTTGAAATGGAGATTCAAGCACCTCAATGTATCTCCTCCTAAGAAAGTTGGTAGCTTTCCCCTATTTCCACCTTGAACCCACGGTTTTAGCATAAAACAAGAGAATGTATGTGAGTTTCATTCTCATAAAAATGAGAATTCTCTTAAGGAGATTAGGAACAACACTTACCTAGATGTCTCCTTGAGGTCTTGAAGTGAGCTTGAAGTCCTAGCCCTCAAGATGGAGGGGCCGAAATCTCTTGATGAAGGAAAGGTGGAGATTTTTGCTAAGTGTTCTTGGTCTTGCAATATGAGAGAGAGAGACTTCTAGAACAAGTTGAATTGAACTATCTTTGGAGGCTTAGGGGGGACGGTTTTTGGGAGGGAATTGGGGAGATTAGGGCTTCCTTGTAACTTAACCAAGGTTAATCTAGCTTAACCTTGGTTACTTTACTCAACCATAGTTACTTTTTGTGTTAACCAAGGTTACTTTAGCAAACCATGGTTACATCATTCTTGGTTAGAGAAAGTGATCATGGCAAAAATTAAAAATCTCCCATGCCTAGACAAGTAGTGGCCGATTTTTGGGTTGGGGTCTTAATGACCTCAACCACCCTTAAATGAGTTGTCTTAACTTGTTTCCTAATTACATGTATATTTTATTCTATTCATTCTTTTCCTAATAACCTCTTGTCTTTGTTGTCTTAACCAATAAAAGGGACTAGAGTTTCCTAGAGGATCTCCATGTATAGGCCGAATTTTGTAGGCTTCTTGGCCAATTGATATTTCTTGTAATTTCAGCTCATGTACTATATTGTTTCACATATTTTATTGTGTTCTAAAATTAGCATGTGCATGCATACATATCCCATTTGCACGTGCATACATATATGTTGATATGTATGGTTCATGTAACCCTACTCTCATGTATTACTCTCTTGAGTTTTCCCTTATTTAATTTGGGCTTGGTATCACCTTAATAAGAATTAAGTAAAGAGACTTAAAGGAACTTAAGTAACATGTGCTAAAAGAAATTTCCGTCTTTCATTCCGTTTCATATCCATAGATTTTTACTTACATGATCATGTGGGTACAACAGCCGATCCTAAGGAAAAAGAAGCCGAGAGAAAATTTGTGGAGTGTATGAAAAGTGAGAACAAAAAAAATGAGAGCAAGGGAAAAGAGGTAGTGCCCCTAAGTGTCAACGAGTCCAAAAAGAAGTGTGGGTATTTCGCAAAGAAAAGAGAGGTTACACGTGCACTTTATAACAACCAAACTGTCTTCATCATCATCCCAAAGTCGTGTCAACTTGCCCTTGAAGAACTCCCACCAAACTTACCTACCTCAGTTGCGTCCCTTATCCAAGAATATGAAGTTCTATTTCCTTCTGAACCACCATCCGGATTACCCCCCATTAGAGGGATAGAACACCAAATCGACTTTGTCCCAGGAGCCGTGTTACCCAATCGCCCAGCCTATCGAGCAAACCCCGAAGAAACCAAAGAAATCCAAAGGCAAGTAGAAGAGCTCCTAGCTAGTGGACAAATCCGAGAGAGTCTGAGCCCATCTGTCGTCCCTGTCATTTTAGTACCCAAAAAGGATGGAACGTGGAGAATGTGTACCGATTGCCGAGCCATAAACAAGATTACCGTCAAGTATAGGTACCCCATACCTAGGCTAGACGATATGTTAGACATGTTGCACGGATCCAAATTCTTCACCAAAATTGACCTTAAGCAAGGGTACTTCCAGGTACGCATTAGAGAAGGGGACGAATGGAAGACTGCATTCAAAACCAAGTTTGGGCTATATGAGTGGTTAGTGATGCCCTTCGGGCTCACCAACGCCCCTAGTACCTTTATGAGGCTAATGAATGAAGTCTTACGTGCTTTCATAGGACGCTTTGTCGTTGTCTATTTCGATGATATCCTAATCTATTCCCACACCATAGAAGATCATCTTGACCACATTAGAGCCGTTTTTGAAAAGCTTAAGCAAGAACAACTTTACGCCAACTTTAAGAAGTGCTCTTTCTGTTTAGAACGCGTAGTTTTTCTAGCTTTGTCATTTCGGCTGAGGGAATAGAGATGGATGAGGAAAAAGTTAGATCAATTGTGGAGTGGCCTACACCTAAGACTGTAGGGGAAGTTCGCAGTTTTCATGGACTAGCCAGCTTTTATAGACGTTTTGTCAAAGATTTTTCTTCCATAGCTGCACCCCTAAACGAAATTGTAAAAAAAGATGTGCCTTTTAGGTGGGAAGAGCCACAACAACAGGCATTTGATGAACTCAAACGTAGGCTGACCACTGCACCCATACTTAGACTACCTAATTTCGATGAGACCTTTGAGATCGAGTGTGATGCAAGTGGAGTGGGTATAGGCGCAGTTTTGACCCAAAGTAAGAAACCCATAGCCTATTTTAGCGAAAAGTTGAAAGGAGCAGCCTTGAATTACTCTACCTACGATAAGGAACTTTATGCCCTTGTGAGATCCCTACAAACTTGGCAACACTACCTTCAACCTAAAGAGTTTGTGATCCACACTGACCACGAAAGCCTTAAGTATCTTAAAGGGCAAGGAAAGTTGAACAAAAGACATGCCAAATGGGTAGAGTTCATAGAACAATTCCCTTACGTGATTAAGTACAAACAAGGAAAGGATAATATAGTTGCCGATGCCCTCTCTAGGAGATACACGTTAGTGACTACATTATCTTCCCGCTTCTTAGGATTTGAATCACTTAAGGACTTGTACCCCAATGACCATGACTTTGGCACCATTTTCGAGGCATGTAAAGAAGCACCATTTGGGAAATTTTACATACATGAGGGATATCTTTTCAAAGAACAAAAGTTGTGCGTTCCCCAATCATCCCTACGAGAAGCATTGACCAGAGAAGCCCATGGGGGAGGTTTAATGGGTCATTTCGGAGTGTTCAAAACCCTTGAGACTCTTAAAGAACATTTCTATTGGCCCCACATGAGAGTAGACGTCGAGAGGTTGTGTGGTAATTGCATCACTTGCAAACAAGCCAAATCCAAGTCCCAACCACATGGCCTTTACACGCCTTTACCCGTCCCTGATTCCCCTTGGATTGACATTTCTATGGACTTTGTTTTAGGACTTCCCAGGTCTCGGGGAGGACGCGATAGCATTTATGTTGTGGTTGACCGATTTTCAAAAATGGCACATTTCATTGCATGTAGGAAAGTTGATGATGCCACACACGTTGCTGATTTGTTTTTCAAAGAAATTGTTAGATTGCATGGCATGCCACGTACAATTGTAAGTGATAGAGATACGAAATTCTTGAGTCATTTTTGGCGTGTTTTGTGGGCTAAACTTGGTACACAATTGCTGTTTTCCACCACCGCACACCCACAAACTGATGGACAAACTGAAGTCGTTAATCGTACTCTTTCTCAACTTTTGCGTGCCATTTTGCAAAAACACATTAAACATTGGGAAGATTGTTTACCATATATCGAATTTGCATATAATAGGAGTGTCCATCACGGTACTTTGCATAGTCCATTTGAAATCGTGTATGGCTTTAATCCCTTGTCTCCCATTGATTTGATTCCTATTCCCGTGCATGAACGTTCTAGTCTTGATGGTAAACAAAAAGCAGACAACATAAAGAAACTGCATGAACAAGTTAAAACACAACTAGAAAAGAAAAACAAAGCTTATGAAAGACGAGCTAACAAACATCGGAAAAAAGTTGTGTTCAAACCTGGAGATTTAGTGTGGTTACATTTACGTAAAGAAAGATTTCCCAATGAAAGAAAGTCAAAATTGTTGCCTCGAGGAGATGGACCCTTTAAAGTATTGAAACGCATAGGTGACAATGCATACATCCTCGATCTTCCCGACAGGTATGGTTCAGTTTCACCTACTTTTAATGTTGCTGATCTCACCCCTTTCAACGATGACCTTTTTGATTCGAGGACGAATCCTTTTGAGGAGGGGGGGATTGATGAGGATCAAGGGTCCGATGAGGATCAAGGACCCCATCAAGAGGTCAAAGGTCCTATAACAAGAAGGAGGGCAAGGGAACTTTGTCATCAAGTTGCCACCTTCTTGTACAAGCATGTTCAAGATGAACCTAAGACTCCTTGGGTTCATTTCATTGAACCTTCAACTTGAGCATGTATCACATGCACGTCTACACTCTTTGTTTCTTTAAATTTTATCTTGTGTCTTGTGATCCTTGTTTTATGTCTTTTCTTTGTAGGTAAATTAGGTACATGAAATGTTTGAAGAGAATGTTTGAAGAGAATGTTTCAAGAGAATGTTTGAAGAGAATGTTGAAGAGAATGTTTCAAGAGAATGTTTCCAAGAGAATGTTTGTCTATGCTAAGACAAATTCAAAGGTGTCCAAGATAGAAATCTCTTGATCAAGTTGAAATCATCTTCATTATCCATAAAGAGGGGGGCGGCCACTTTGAAATTGGAAGATGACATCTTATTTGAATTTGAAGTTGAAGATAAACTTGAATTCAAATTCAACCATAATTTGAATTCAAGTTTCAACCAATTTGAGGCTTAAAGTTCAAAAAGGGATTTCAGCCTAATCTACATAAGTCACACGCCAACATGAAGGATGAGGATCCACACGCCAATTTTTGAAGCAAAGATGAGATGGCAATTCAAATTTAAATCCAAGTTTAGGATTCAAGTTCAAGTTAAACTCAATCTCCAACCAGCATTTGAATTCAACATCCCAACCAATTGAAGGCATCTCCAACGCCTAGATAAGCATCCACACGCCATTTGAAGATCAAGAAGGATGGGATTATGATTCAAAGATTGAATTCAAGTTTGAAGTCAAATTGAATCCAATCTTCAACTAGCCTTTGAATGCAAAGTCAACCCCATCTCCAACGCCCATTTCAGCATTTCCAACGCCAATTTCATCACCAAAACATGACTAGATTCATTGAGGATAACATCTTGCAAGCATTTCAAGTTTTAGCTAGAATTATCTTAGTTTAAATTTTTAAGCAAAGTTCAGATTTTAAACATTTGTTAGATAGCTTTATTTTGATTTATCTCTAGCCATTCAAGCTAAAGAGGGGCGATCCTTAGGCCTATAAATAGACCCCTTTGGCTGATTGTAATCTCACCTTTTGATGAATAAGAATCCTTGATATTTCTTTCACTTTGAGTGAGACTTTGTTTTCTTGGTTTTGCATTAAAAACCTAGGTTAAGATCCTTCAAAGTTGAGCATATTGAAGGTGTTGCCATTGCTTAAAGGTGCCGTCCAGGAGGGCCATATTGGTTTGCCTGATCAACGACCATCTTGAAGTGTTGGTCTTGCTCATCCTAGATCCACACGTTTTTATTCATTAAGGAAGCAAGGGGAAGTCTTCTTCCTTGTGCCTAACCCTTGTGAAGGACGTTTGGAAGGTGGAATTGTTGGAGCCCACGAGTTGCACGCATCAAGAAGGACCCAAGAGGGGGCAGCCAGCATTGTTAAAAAGAGGAGAAGAAAGCCAAACAAAAGCAAGACAAGTCTCACAATTTCAAAAAAGTGCAAAAAGAGTCTTCCATTCCCTTCTTCTTCTACATCTTTCTTTCTTCTCTATAAAAGCCTATTGTACTTACATTCATATAATTGAATAGGCTTCTTATAGACCACCACATATTATTTTCATTGTTGTAAAAGATTGATCAAGGTGTGATCAATCTTTGACTTGCGAGGTGGTGGTGTTCCTGTGAATTGTATTCATCATACAAAGTTTGTAAAGGATTGGAGTAGGTGTGTAACTCTATCAACCCTGTGGTAAGGTGTTTTTGTGTTGTGTGATTAGTGTGAACGGAGAAAGGTGTTCCTCGAAGACTGAAGTAGGTTGTTGATAACCGAACCAGTATAAAATTCTTGGTGTCATTTACTTTCAGCACTGATTTTCTGTTTTAGCACTGTTTACTGTTTTTAATCACGTTCGTAAAAATAGTAGACGAACTTTAAAAATCACGAAACTTTCAGGAAACATAGCCACATGTTTCAAGGTTCTTTTGGCACAAGTTTCAACCCTTTTGGACAAGTATAAGTCAATCAAACGTCCAAAGTTCTGAGACTAGTGCAGTCTGATTTTCAAGCTTGAAAAGGTTGAGACTTTGATCGTATTTGACTAACTTTCCAAAATAATTTTTTTAAAACTTTTTCAACCCATTTAAATATAACATATAAGGGGTTAGTGATTAAAATTTCAGAGCATTTGGAGTTACGTACAAATAGGAATTAATTTGTCAAATCAGTCTACCGTTTCCGGCAGATTCGCGCAATCTGACCACCAACGAATTTTCAAGGGGTTAGAGGTTGAATTTAAATCTGAAATTTTTAGGAGGTACTCATAACAGCTGAGGCTAAGTTCTCTCTAAATTTCAGAATTTGTGAAGACCTGAAACTTAGTTTTCAAAACGTTTTAAAACTGGTCCTGAAAACAGAAACTGTTTTCGGAAGTTGGGCTTTTGGTTCAAACTAATTTTAAAAACCACATTTTCCGCACCCACTATTCAACCCCCCCCCTTCTAGTGGTGCCTTGCAGATCCTACAATTGGTATGAGAGCGCCGGAACACTCACAAGAAAAGGATCCAACGATCTACGTGAGATGTCATCCACTAGCTATAACACCGTGCAAGAAGGAATGTCAACCATAAGGCCTCCTCTCTTTGACGGTGAGTCTTTCGTTCAATGGAAGGTAAGAATGAAACTTTTTCTTATGGCAATTCATATTGATCTTTGGTCAATTATAGAAGATGGTCCTTTTGTTCCATCAAAGTTATCTACGGTAGATGGAGTCACACTAGAAGTCGTTAAGTCTAGAAAAGAGTATACAAGTGAGGAAAAAAAGAGACTAAGCATGAACGCTAGGACTATGCAATTACTTTTAAATGGATTAAGTAAGAGTGAGTCTAATTATGTCTCAAATTGTTCTATGGCACAAGAAATGTGGAGAATACTCGAAATGAAACACGAAGGCACTAGCCAAGTAAAAGAGTCCAAAATAAACATGCTTATGTCAACACTCGAGTCGCTTAAATTATTGCCTAATGAATCTATTGTTGATATGGATCTTCGCTTGACTAACATCTACAACTCTCTTGAGTCTCTTGGTAAAGCCTTTACCATGCAGGAAAAGGTACAGAAAGTCTTGCGAAGCCTTCCATCCGAGTGGGACCCTAGAGTGACCGCAATAGAAGAAAGCAAAGAAACTAAGTCAATAAAGATGGAAGAACTAATTGGATCACTAAAGGTATATGAAAACAAACCCGCTTTAAGACATTCTGAGTCTATTTCCAATAATGATAAGGCTATAGCATTTAAATCAAATGCATACGTCGTAGATGATAGTGACATAGATTCCGATGATGAGGACTTAATCGCGATGGCTAAAAGATTAAGAAAAATATTGAGAAAATCGATTAAACATAAGTCTGCCTCATCTAAGGATCATAAAAATAAAAATAAGGAAACAAAGTGCTATGAATGCGGAAAACTTGGACATTTATCATATGACTGCCCTAATAAAGAAAAGCAAACAAACAAATACCCTGACAAGGATCGGAACAAGAATAGACTAGTCTCAGAACCTAAGCAAAGGAGAAGAGCCTTCAAAGACTCCACTTGGATTGACACATCCGACTCTGAGACTGATGATTCGGAAGAACAAAAGGCACAAATATGCTTTACATCTAAGGCATCAAATGAGGTTTCATCCGACTCTGATTCTGATTCTGAATGGTCTTATGATGATTTATTTAGACAATATTTAGAATTTCATAAGTTTTCAAAGACTCTTGCAAAAGAAAAGAAACGATTAATTGAAGACAATAAGTTGTTAGAATCTTCTAACACGAACCTTGTTTCTCAATTAAACGATTCAAAAGAAGAGTCGTCACGCATCATTAATGCATTAAAATCAGAGATCTCATCATTGACTACGCACAATAATGAAATGAAATCCGAGATTTCAAACTTGAATTCAAGGAATGCGAATTTAGAGAAAGTGGTGAAGAAATTTGATACGGGAACAAACATGCTAGATCACATTATTTATTCACAAAAGCATGATATTGATAAAACGGGTTTAGGATACATTGAAACAAATGAGGTATCCATTAAACCAACCAAGTTTGTAGTGTCTAAGAAAGTAGACACTCCAAAACCAAAAACGATGTCTAAGATGACGCAAAGACCCCTTCTCCCCACATCTCGTCATACTTCTTCTTCATGTCATGAGAAACACAATTTTGCACCATATAGATATAAGAAGAAACAAGTGATGCATACACGACATTCATTTCATCCATCTAGATCACACACTACGCACACTAACACAAGGACATATGAAAAACGTCCTACACATAATGCGTATAAGGGAGTTCTTGGCCAAAGGCCAAACGCACTTGCACCTAACGTATATTATGTTGCGTTCTCATCACCTCTCTCACCTTTTGGAAGACCTAGAAAGGTCACCCAAATTTGGGAGCCAAAAGGGACATTTTCAAAGGGTTGAATAAATAACCCTTAAGAACGCACTTTTGAGGTTATTCAAAATGCATGATTTTCTTTTCATCTTTACATGTGCTTTTGATTGTCTTTCCAAAATAAAAGGGGAGAGAAAGCATGATTTAAGGGGGAGAGAGATACTGATTGCATAAATCAAGGGGGAGCAGATTTGAAATTTAAAATTCAAATTTTGAATTTATGCACAATTGGAGGGGGAGCGATAAGATTTAAATCATGTATGTAGGTTATTTTGAAAATCATCAAAAGGGGGAGATTGTTGAGAAAAAGAGGTTTGAATGATTTCAAAATGTATGATTTAAATAACGTGAACTAAAGAAATACATGACTTGATTTATGACATAAAATGTTTTTGAATGAAAGTTGCCGTATATAGTTCATATACAATGTTGCCGTACTAACGAGCCATGAAGCGTTAAAGCTTACATCAAATGGCAAACATTTGTTGTGTTTATACTATTTTCAGGTGCCACCATTAATGAACTAAACTAGTTCATTAAGTGAAGTACTTAGTTAATTAAACTAAGTAGTTCATTAAAGGAAGCAACATTTGGACAAGGCACAAAGGCAACAAGACTAAGAAAGGAAAGTCTCTTCCTCCTCTCTTCACCACATATACACGCATATATATATACATAAACATATATTTTCAGATTTTTTGAAAAATGCACATACAAATGTATTCCGACGTACTACCGACACGTTATATATTTTACGTACGTACGTTAACGTGACACCACCATACTTAACTCATATTTATGAGTACATTCAGGTCTTATATCATATGATATAAGTCATGGTGATGACAAATTAAATACGACACGTTAAAAGGTTCTAAACCAAAAATTGTCGTATCGGGCGAATGCCGAAACTTCGCCAACGTGTCACGTACTTGCCATAAATAGATGGCGAGCCCCTACAACTTAAAAATAATTATAATATTTGTGCCTATGATGTTATTTCCAGCCATAAAATCATTCGATGTTGGCACACACAAATCACCCCATATTAAGGCCAAAATTGTGGAGATTCCAATTTCTATTTTGTCACATGTAAATGGCGCCACTTTAAGACCAGCCAAGTGCTGAATATTAAAGTTTATATTATGTATATTATGTGTAACATAATATATATAACATGTGCAAAAAGTTGGAATTTAATTAGAGAAAAATCGGGTAATCGATAAACATCGAAAATTCGGTTTTTCTATGTACACAACACATGGAACGTTTTTGGCACATCATACGACATGTATCGGGAAACTTTTTACATATTTTATACATCTTAAAGTGTTCTAGAAAATTAAGGGCTGATTGGAATATACCATCTGTGTATTATTAAATGTGCACTATTTTACAAAGTTTGCAAAAA
>AP025069.1:23605391-23699190 GCA_036186865.1 Eustoma russellianum | reverse complement strand
TGAATCTATTGTTGATATGGATCTTCGCTTGACTAATATCTACAACTCCCTTGAGTCTCTTGGTAAAGCCTTTACCATGCAGGAAAAGGTACAGAAAGTCTTGCAAAGCCTTCCATCCGAGTGGGACCCTAAAGTGACCGCAATAGAAGAAAGCAAAGAAACTAAGTCAATAAAGATGGAAGAACTAATTGGATCACTAAAGGTATATGAAAACAAACTCGCTTTAAGACATTCTAAGTCTATTTCCAATAATGATAAGGCTATAGCATTTAAATCAAATGAATATGCCGTAGATGATAGTGACATAGAATCCGATGATGAGGACTTAATCACGATGGCTAAAAGATTAAGAAAAATATTGAGAAAATCGATTAAACATAAGTCTGCCTCATCTAAGGATCATAAAAATAAAAATAAGGAAATAAAGTGCTATGAATGCGGCAAACTTGGACATTTATCACATGACTGTCCTAGTAAAGAAAAGCAAACAAACAAATACCCTGACAAGGATCAGAACAAGAATAGACTCGTCTTAGAACCTAAGCAAAGGAGAAGAGCCTTCAAAGCCTCCACTTGGAGTGACACGTCCGACTCTGAGACTGATGATACGGAAGAACAAAAGGCACAAGTATGCTTTACATCTAAGGCATCAAATGAGGTATCTTCCGACTCTGATTCTGATTCTGAATGGTCTTATGATGATTTATTTAGACAATATTTAGAATTGCATATGTTATCAAAGACTCTTGCAAAAGAAAAGAAACGATTAATTGAAGACAAGAAGTTGTTAGATTCTTCTAACACGAACCTTGTTTCTCAATTAAATGATTCAAAAAAAGAGTCGTCACGCATCATTAATGCATTAAAATCAGAGGTCTCATCATTGACTACTCACAATAATGAAATTAAATCCGAGATTTCAAACTTGAAATCAAGGAATGCGAATTTAGCGAAAATGGTGAAGAAATTTGATACGGGAACAAACATGCTAGATCACATTATTTCTTCACAAAAGCATGATAGTGATAAAACGGGTTTAGGATACATTGAAACAAATGAGGTATCCATTAAACCAACCAAGTTTGTAGTGTCTAAGAAAGTAGACACTCCAAAACCAAAAACGACGTCTAAGATGATGCAAAGACCCCTTCTCCCCAATCTCGTCATACTTCTTCTTCATATCATGAGAAACACAATTTTGTACCATATAGATATAAGAAGAAACAAGTGATGCATACATGACATTCATTTCATCCATCTAGATCACACATTACGCACACTAACACAAGGACATATCAAAAACGTCCTACACATAATGCGTATAAGGGAGTTCTTGGCCAAGGGCCAAACACACTTGCAACTAACGTATATTATGTTGCGTTCTCATCACCTCTCTCACCTTTTGGAAGACCTAGAAAGGTCACCCAAATTTGGGTACCAAAAGGGACATTTTCAAAGGGTTGAATAAATAACCATTAAGAACGCACCTTTGAGGTTATTCAAAATGCATGATTTTCTTTCATCTTTACATGCGCTTTTGATTGTCTTTCCAAAATAAAGGGGGAGAGAAAGCATGATTTAAGGGGGAGAGAGATACTGATTGCATAAATCAAGGGGGAACGGATTTGAAATTTAAAATTCAAATTTTGAATTTATGCACAATTGGAGGGGGCGATAAGATTTAAATCATGTATGTAGGTTATTTTGAAAATCATCAAAAAGGGGAGATTGTTGAGAAAAAGGGGTTTGAGTGATTTCAAAATGCATGATTTAAATAACATGAAATAAAGAAATACATGACTTGATTTATGACATGACATGTTTTTGAATGAAAGTTGCCGTATATAGTTCATATATAATGTTGCCGTACTAACGAGCCATGAAGCGTTAAAGCTTACATCAAATAGCAAACATTTGTTGTTTATAATATTTTCAGGTGCCACCATTAATGAACTAAACTAATTCATTAAGTGAAGTACCTAGTTAATTAAACTAAGTAGTTCATTAAAGGAAGCAACATTTGGACAAGGCACAAAGGCAACAAGACTAAGAAAGGAAAGTCTCTTCCTCCTCTCTTCACCACATATACACGCATATATATACATAATATATATTTTCAGATTTTTTGAAAAAGGCACATACACATGTATTCCAACGTACTACCGACACGTTATATATTTTACGTACGTACGTTAACGTCACACCACCATACTTAACTCATATTTATGAGTATATTCAGGTCTTATATCATATGATATAAGTCATGGTGATGACAAATTAAATACTACACGTTAAAAGGTTCTAAACCAAAAATTGTCGTATCGGGCGAATGCCGAAAACTTCACCAACGTGTCACGTACTTGCCATAAATAGATGGCCAGCCCCTACACCTCAAAAATCATTATAATTTTCGTGCCTATTTTATTTCCATCCATAAAATCATTCCATGTTGGAACACACAAATCACCCCACATTAAGGCCAAATTGTGGAGATTCTAATTTCAATTTTGTCACATGTAAATGGCGCCACTTTAAGACCAGCCAAGTGCTGAATATTAAATTTTATATTATGTATATTATGTGTAACATAATAATATATAACATGTGCAAAAAGTTGGAATTTTAATTAGAGAAAAATCGGGTAATCGATAAACATCGAAAATTCGATTTTTCTACGTGCACAACACATGGAACGTTTTTGGTACATCATACGACATGTATCTAACACTTTTTACATATGTCATACATCTTAAAGTATTCTAGAAATTAAATTAAGGGCTGATTGGAAATACCGTGTGTGTATTAATGTGCACTATTTTACAAAGTTTGCAAAAATAAAATTCAGCACACATACATTGCAACGCCTATTCCAGCTGAGATGGGCATATTTGGAGCCTTTTTGGCATATTGATTGGTCAAGAATCAATCATACAATGTTAGTGACTTAAAGAAAGAAGCTACAAAAGGTAATTTTCAAATTTTATCTCATTTGTAACACATGCTGAAAATTCAGCATGTGGATAATAGGCTTGCCGATTTTCACCAATTATGAGGCTATATTTTGTGTCTTGAAACATGTGATTAAATGAAAGAAATTTGGAAGTAATTTGAATAAGTTATGGAATTAAAATTGTGATATTTGAATATCACACTGCTGAAAATTTCAGCATGTGTAGTAATGGTTATGGCCGAAATGTTGGCCTTGTTAATGTGTAATTTTTATTCCAAAATTGAGGAAGATGTCTTGTACTAAATGGAGATGGATTTCTTGAATGAAAACAATGCTAAATAGGAAATATTTGAACAAAAGTGTATGTACACATGTTGAAATTTCAGCATGTGCATTTGTCATTCATGGCCGATTTTTTACCTTTTTGTAAGAAAATTATCTTGCTTAATTTATGTGATGATCTTGGAAGTTATGGTAATTATTATCTGGCGATTTTGGCACATTTTTTGGTGAATTCTCAGATTTTCCTAGTCATCAAGTGATGACAACATTCAACCAATCAATGAGTGCCAGTAAGCAGAGTTAAATGATCATCCAATGAGGAGGTGCCCAGTAAGCAAGAACATGTCCAATGATGCAACATATTCTCCCAAAGACTTAGAAGATAATTTTAAAGAGGAGAAGGACCCAAGAGGGGGCGGCCAACATTGTTAAAAAGAGGAGAAGAAACCCAAACAAAAGCAAGACAAGTCTCACAAGTTCAAAAGTGCAAAAGAGTCTTCCATTCCCTTCTTCTTCTACATCTTTCTTTCTTCTATCTAAAAGCCTATTGTACTTACATTCATATACTTGAATAGGCTTCTTATATAGACCACACATATTCGTTTCAGTTTGTAAAAGATTGATCAAGGTGTGATCAATCTTGGACTTGCGAGGTGTGGTGTTCTTGTGAATTGTATTCATCATACAAGGTTTGTAAAGGGTTTGAGTTGGTGTGTAACTCTATCAACCCTGTGGTAAGGTGTTTTTTGTGTTGTGTGATTAGTGTGAACTGAGGAAGGTATTCCTCGAAACTGGAGTAGGTTTGTTGATAACCGAACCAGTATAAAATTCTTGGTGTCATTTACTTTCAGCACTGATTTTCTGTTTCATCATTGTTTACTGTGTTTTAATCATGTTCGTAAAAATTGTAAACAACTTCAAAATCACGAAACTTTCAGGAAACATAGCCACACGTTTCAAGGTTCTTTTGCGCACTTTTCAACCCTTTTGACAAGTATAAATCATAAATGTCCAAAGGTCTGAGACTAGTGCAGTCTGATTTTCAGGCTTGCAAAGGTTGAGACTTTGATCGTATTTGACTAACTTTTCAAAATAATTTTTTTAAAACTGTTTCAACCCATTTAGATATAACATATAAGGGGTTAGTGATTAAAATTTCAGAGCATTTGGAGTTACAAATAGGAATTAATTTTTCAATCAGTCTACCATTTTCCGGCAGATTCGCGCAATCTGACCACCACCAAATTTTCAAGGGGTTAGAGGTTGAATTTAAATCTGAAATTTTTAGGAGATCTCATACAGCTGAGGATAGTTCTCTCTAATTTCGAATTTTTGAAGACCGGAAACTTAGTTTTCAAACGTTTTAAAACTGCTCCTGAAAACAGAAACTGTTTTCAGAAGTTGGGCTTTTGGTTCAAACTAATTTTAAAAACCACATTTTCTGCACCCACTATTCAACCCCCCTTCTAGTGGTGCCTTGCAGATCCTACAATGGTATCAGAGTGCAGGAACACTCACAACTAAAGGATCCAACGATCTACGTGAGATGACATCCACTAGCTATACATAGTGCAAGAAGGAATGTCAACCACAAGGCCTCTCTCTCTTCGACGGTAAGTCTTTCGTTCAATGGAAGGCAAGAATGAAACTTTTCTTTATGGCAATTGATATTGATCTTTGGTCAATTATAGAAGATGTCATTTTGTTCCATCAAAGTTATCTACTGTAGATGGAGTCACACTAGAAGTCGTTAAGCTAAACAAGAGTAACAAGTGAGGATAAAAAGAACTAAGCATGAACGCTAGCGCTATGCAATTACTTTTAAATGGATTAAGAAGAGTGAGTCTAGTTAGTCTCAAACTGTTCTAGTGCACAAAATGTGGAGAATACTCGAAATGAAACACGAAGGCACTAGCCAAGTAAAAGAGTCCAAGATAAACATGCTTATGTCCACACTCGAGTCGTTTAAATTATTGCCTAATGAATCTATTGTTGATATGGATCTTCGCTTGACTAAAATCTACAACTCTCTTGAGTCTCTTTGGTAAGCCTTTACCAAGCAGGAAAAGGTCAGAAAGTCTTGCAAATCGTTCCATCCGAGTGGGACCCTAAAGTGACCGCAATAGAGAAAGCAAAGAAACTAAGTCAATAAGATGGAAGAACTAATTGGATCACTAAAGGTATATGAAAACAAACTCGCTTTAAGACATTCTGAGTCTATTTCCAATATGATAAGGCTATAGCATTTAAATCAATTATAGCCGTAGATGATAGTGACGAAATCCGATGATGAGGACTAATCACGAGCTAAAAGATTAAGAAAATATTGAGAAAATCGATTAAACATAAGTCTGCCTCATCTAAGGATCAAAAATAAAAATAAGGAAATAAAGTGCTATGAATGCGGCAAACTTGGACATTTATCACATGACTGCCCTAATTAAGAAAAGCAACAAACAAATACCCTGACAAGGATCGAACAAGAATAGACTCGTCTCAGAACCTAAGCAAAGGAGAAGAGCCTTCAAAGCCTCCACTTAGAGTGACACATCCGACTCTGAGACTGATGATACGGAAGAACAAAAGGCACAAGTATGCTTTACATCTAAGGCATCAAATGAGGTATCTTCCGACTCTGATTCCGATTCTGAATGGTCTTATGATGATTTATTTAGACAATATTTAGAATTGCATAAGTTTTCAAAGACTCTTGCAAAAGAAAAGAAACGATTAATTGAAGACAAGAAGTTGTTAGAATCTTCTAACACGAACCTTGTTTCTCAATTAAACGATTCAAAGAAGAGTCGTCACGCATCATTAATGCATTAAAATCAGAGGTCTCATCATTGACTATGCACAATAATAAAGAAATCCGAGATTTCAAACTTGAAATCAAGGATGGAATAGAGAAAATGGTGAAGAAATTTGATACGGGTACAAACTGCTAGATCACATTATTTCTTCACAAAAGCATGATAGTGATAAAATGGGTTTAGGATACATTGAAACAAATGAGTATCCATTAAACCAACCAAGTTTGTAGTGTCTAAGAAAGTAGACACTCCAAAACCAAAAACGACGTCTAAGATGACGCAAAGACCCCCTTTCCCCACATCTCGTCATACTTCTTCTTCATATCATGAGAAACACAATTTTGTACCATATAGATATAAGAAGAAACAAGTGATGCATACACGACATTCATTTCATCCATCTAGATCACACATTACGCACACTAACACAAGGACATATCAAAACGTCCTACACATAATGCGTAAAGGGAGTTCTTGGCCAAAGGCCAAATGCACTTGCACCTAACGTATATTATTGTTGCGTTCTCATCACCTCTCTCACCTTTTGGAAGACCTAGAAAGGTCACCCAAATTTGGGTACCAAAAGGGACATTTTCAAAGGGTTGAATAAATAACCCTTAAGAACGCACCTTTGAGGTTATTCAAAATGCATGATTTTTTTTTTCATCTTTACATGCGCTTTTGATTGTCTTTCCAAAATAAAGGGGAGAAAAAGCATGATTTAAGGGGGAGAGAGATACTGATTGCATAATCAGGGGGAGCGGATTTGAAATTTAAAATTCAAATTTTGAATTTATGCACATTGGAGGGGGAGCGATAAGATTTAAATCATATGTAGGTTATTTTGAAAATCATCAAAAGGGGGAGATTGTTGAAAAAGGGGTTGAGTGATTTCAAAATGCATGATTTAATAACGTGAACTAAAGAAATACATGACTTGATTGTGACACATGATATTTTTTTGAATGAAAGTTGCCGTATATAGTTCATATATAATGTTGCCGTACTAACGAGCTATGAAGCGTTAAAGCTTACATCAAATGGCAAACATTTTTTGTGTTTATACTATTTTCAGTGCCACCTTTAATGAACTAAACTAGTTCATTAAGTGAAGTACTTAGTTAACTAAACTAAGTAGCAGCATCACTTATTACGTTGATACAAAGGTAATGAATCCTCAAACATTCTCTGACTATCGACCTATATGCTTGACAAATTTCTTGGCCAAGGTGATAACTCGTTAATTGCTACATGCTTGAAAAAATATCTTCCAGACCTCATCTCCCAAGAGCAATAAGGATTTATGAAAGGCAGGGATATTACTGAACAAATACTGTTGGCTCAGGAAATGGTTCATATTATGGACAGGCCGGTACGGGGGGGTCATGTTATTATCAAACTTGATATGGCTAAAGCCTTTGACAGAGTAAACTGTCCTATCTTCGCCAAGTCATGTTGAAATGGGCTTTCATGAAAGGTTTGTCCGGATTATTTTAAACAACTTATCAGCTACACATTGCTCGGTACTATTAACGGCAAGCCGGCAGGATTTTTTCCTGTGTCAAGAGGAGTTACATAGGGAGACCCGCTATCACCGTTACTTTTTATACTTTGTCCGAAGGCTTTCTCGAGGCCTTAAATCTTTGGTGCACACTGGCTCGATTGCTGGATTCAATACGGGTCGAGTGCCTCAAATATCACATTTGGGATTCGCAATGATTTGGTCATCTTTATAAATGGATCGATGGGAAACTTGCGTCGCTTTCGAACCTTTCTAGATGACTATCAACGTGCGTCGGGCCAGCTAGTTAATTTCCATAAGAGTCAAGTTGTCGTAAGTTCAAGTGTTTCGGGACCTCGCGCATCACAAGTACTAGGCATGCGGTTAGCCCAACTGCCCATGAAATACTTGGGATCCTTTTTATATAAAGGAATAAATCGGGCTTCTTATTGTACAGCTTTGCTTGCCCATTTTGATACAAAACTGAATTCTTGGGCTTCTAAACTGCTATCATTCACAGGAAGACTGGTTCTCATTCAGCATGTACTAGGATCTCTGCCATTACATATTATGGCAAGCTCCAACCTTCCAAAAAGTGTTATACAAGAAATTCAGATACGAATGGCAAATTATCTTGGGAATGGCAGGTATCATTGGCGAGCTTGGGAGTCTCTATGTTTTTCTACTGAGTACGGAGGCTTAGGTATTCGAAATCTAGTCTTATTGCAACAAGCATATGATGGACTTTTGTGGTGGCGATATCATACTTCAAACACTCTTTGGGCTAACTACAGTAGAGCAAGATATGGAAAAGGAAAACAGTCTCGGCCCTCTTGTACGATTCTCCAACATGGAAACGTATTTGTCGTGTACACACCTACATGGATCAGCAGGTCACATATACATCTGAAGGCATCTCTTGGACTGCAGTAAAGAGGGCCAATTTTCAATTCGGTCAGCCTATAATTAATAAGTGTCCATGTACTCAACTTTGATTGCCACAACTTTATTTGGTGGCCAACTTTGCCTTCAGGAGCAAAAACTTTCTTATGGAAACTTTGGAAGCGAGCATTGCCATTGGTGGATAATTTATGTGCATGGCAAGCTACATTCCCGCCGCAATGTGTCTTCTGCAAGAATCACTCGGATAACCAAGATCACATCTTCCTCAGCTGTCCCTCTATTATATCACTATGGCAAGACATCTCTATTTTATTGGACGGGCCATTTCCCGCAGATCCACTATACAAGCATATCTCATTAGATGGTGGCGAACATCTTCATCTACTACAATGATTGGTCAGCTCCGCGCAACTGTTCCAACTCTTATTACCTGGGTCATTTGGAAGGAATATGCATCTATACGCTTTGGCAAAAACTCATTCTCGTATAGGTATATTTTTGAACGTGCAAGGGAACAAATATATACATGGTGTTTATCCACTAAAGGGCGGAAATTTTCCCATCCGCTACCACAACTGGTACTCGCAGATTTCCTTCCCCATCTTTGCTTAGAGACGGCATCGCATTGTACATTGGGAGTTACCCCCCTCCGGTCGATTTAAGCTAAACATCGATGCTACAAGTGGGAGGTTGGGTTTCTGCAGCGGGTTGCCATTCTTCGAATGATTTGGGAGAATTTATATCGGGGGTATGCATTTTCCCTTCCGTCTACCTCACCGCTGTGGGCTGAGCTAATGTCATTGACAGTACAACCTATTGTTTTATATGCATCATTATGATGGACTGGTTGTGGGAGACGGACTGCAAATTGCTTTTGACTCACTTATCGGACGTTGAACGCTACACTGGCTCTTTAACAAGCACGATCTACGTCGAGCCGCTAGCTTTCTTTGCATCATATGCACTCTACGCTGCAACATTGTACACGCGAAACAAATACGACAGCTCATACCCTGGCAAGATACGGTCCTGTCTGCATCGGGTGCACTTACATTTAGTTTGCTCACTGATTTGCCATGCGAAGTTCGGTGTGCTATTCTTTTGGATATTTCGACACCATATTTACGTCTTAATAGATGTCTCCCATTGGGTTGGCTTTCTTGCGATATTGTTGCCTATATCACATGTTGATATAGGCAACGTCGGTATGCATTCTATCTATACATTTTATTTCGCTTCTTCTTGCCACTTGATTACAGATAAAGCGTTCTTTGTTCTTCTGCAAGGTTAAACGGTGCCTTCTATACATTCCACAAATATTCAAGACTTGGATGTTGCCTGTATTCTTGGTGAATACAGGCAACAGGGGTATGTCATCAACAACTGATTTCCAAAACCTTGTATTTATATTTCCACACTCTTTGATTTCTTCTTTTTTGATGATCGTATACGATGGGACAAATGCTGGCCCACATTGGGGAGACTACATTCTTGACAACGGCAACTACACCGCCAACTTCACCGCCAGCAAGTTTTATTCGCTCAAGAAGTTCGCCACTACACAAACTACAAAATGTCTATTTGGTTTATTTGAATTTTTTACTTCTCAAACTTTGTTCTTTCTTTCAGATAGCTTTTCCTTTTCTAGCGCATGCACTATAGCACTGTTTATATATTTCGTTTTTAATACCGTAGGAGAGTCTCCTACACGACATGTAACCAGGGTATTCCTCCGCCACAAGTGAGGGAAACATTAATAAAACGCCAGACGGTACCGTCCGTCTTTAACTAAAAAAATATATTTTCAGATTTTTTGAAAAGGTACATACACATGTATTCCAACGTACTACCGACACATTATATATTTTACGTACGTACGTTAACGTCACACCACCATACTTAACTCATATTTATGAGTATATTCAGGTCTTATGTCATATGATATAAGTCATGGTGATGACAAATTAAATACAACACTTTAAAAGGTTTTAAACCAAAAATTGTCGTATCGGGCGAATGCCGAAACTTCGCCAACGTGTCACGTACTTGCCATAAATAGATGGCCAGCCCCTACACCTCAAAAATCATTATAATTTTCGTGCCTATGATGTTATTTCCAGCCATAAAATCATTCCATGTTGTCACACACAAATCACCCCACATTAAGGCCAAATTGTGGAGATTCAAATTTCAATAAGTGCTGAATATTAAAGTTTATATTATGTATATTATGTGTAACATAATATATATAACATGTGCAAAAAGTTGGAATTTAATTAGAGAAAAATCCGGTAATCGATAAAAATCAAAAATTCAGTTTTTCTACGTACACAACACATGGAACGTTTTTGGCACATCATACGACATGTATCTAGACACTTTTTACATATGTCATACATCTTAAAGTGTTCTAGAAAATTAAATTAAGGGCTGATTGGAATATACCATGTGTGTATTATTAAATGTGCACTATTTTACAAAGTTTGCAGAAATAAAATTCAGCACACATACATTGCAACGCCTATTCCAGCTGAGATGGAGCATATTTGGAGCCTTGTTGGCATATTGATTTGTCAAGAATCAATCATTCAATGTTGGTGACTTAAAGAAAGAAGCTACTAAAGGTAATGTTTTAAATTTTATCTCATTTGTAACACATGCTGAAAATTTCAGCATGTGGATAATAGGCTGGCCGATTTTCACCAATTATGAGGCTGTATTTTGTGTCTTGAAACATGTGATTAATTGGAAGACAATTTGGAAGTAATTTGAATAAGTTATGGAATTATAATTGTGATATATTTGAAAATCACACATGCTGAAAATTTCAGCATGTGTAGTAATGGTTATGGGACGAAATGTGGCCTTGTTAATGTGTAATTTTTATTCCAAAATTTTAGGAAGATGTCTTATACTAAATGGAGATGGATTTATTGAATGAAAACAATGCTAAATAGGAAATATTTGAACAAAAGTGTATGTAACACATGCTGAAATTTCAGCATGTGCATTTGTCATTCATGGCCGATTTTTTACCTATTCTTGTAAGAAAATTATCTTGCTTAATTTATGTGATGATCTTGGAAGTTATGGTAATTATTATATGGTGATTTTGGCACATGTTTTTGGTGGAATTCTCAGATTTTCCTAGTCATCAAGTGATGACAAAATTCAACCAATCAATGAGTGCCAAGTAAGCAAGAGTTAAATGATCATCCAATGAGGAGGTGCCAAGTAAGCAAGAACATGTCACAATGATGCAACACATTCTCCCAAGACTTAGAAGATAATTTTCAAGAGGAGAAGGAACCAAGAGGGGCGGCCAACATTGTTAAAAAGAGGAGAAGAAGCATAACAAAAGCAAGACAAGTCTCACAAGTTCAAAAGTGCAAAAAGATTCTTCCATTCCCTTCTTCTTCTACATCTTTCTTTCTTCTCTCTAAAAGCCTATTGTACTTACATTCATATACTTGAATAGGCTTCTTATAGACCACCACATATTCTTTTCATTGTTGTAAAAGATTGATCAAGGTGTGATCAATCTTGGACTTGCGAGGTGGTGGTGTTCGTGTGAATTGTATTCATCATACAAGGTTTGTAAAGGGTTGGAGTTGGTGTGTAACTCTATCAACCCTGTGGTAAGATGTTTTTGTGTTTGTGTGATTAGTGTGAACTGAGGAAGGTATTCCTCAAAGACTGGAGTAGGTTGTTGATAACTGAACCAATATAAAATTATTGGTGTCATTTACTTTCAGCACTGATTTTCTGTTTCAGCACTGTTTACTGTTTTTAATCACGTTTGTAAAAATATTAAACGAACTTCAAAAATCACGAAACTTTCAGGAAACATATCCACATGTTTCAAGGTTCTTTTGTCGCAAGTTTCAACCCTTTTGGACAAGTATAAGTCAATCAAACCTCCAAAGTTCTGAGACTAGTGCAGTCTGATTTTCAGGCTTGCAAAGGTTGAGACTTTGATCGTATTTGACTAACTTTCCAAAAGAATTTTTTTAAACTGTTTCAACCCACTTAAATATAACTTATAAGGGGTTAGTGATTAAAATTTCAGAGCATTTGGCGTTACGTAAAAATAGGAATTAATTTTTCAAATCAGTCTACTCTTTCTGACAGATTCGCGCAATATGACCACCAACAAATTTTCAAGGGGTTAGAAGTTGAATTTAAATCTGAAATTTTTATTAGATACTCATAAAATCTGACACTAAGTTCTCTCAAAATGTCAGAAGTTTTGAAGACCTGCAACCTAGTTTTCAAAACGTTTTAAAACTGGTCCTGAAAACAGAAAATGTTTTCAGAAGTTGGGCTTTTGGTTCAAACTAATTTTAAAAACCACATTTTCCGCACCCACTATTCAACCCCCCTTCTTGTGGTGCCTTGAAGATCCTACAAAATGATTAGTGGTTTGACCTGAATGTAATTTTTTAATGAGAATTATTAAACAAAGTTCGCTGGAACTGGGAAGTTTTAATAGCAAGTTGTTTTGCTCGAAATGCATCTTAGGAATGTGCACATGAGCTGATTTTTGGTATGATGATAATTTGGTGTGTGTAGCAAACCTATGAGTTGTAATTTTTTGAAAGGGAGTTACAGTTTATTTTTAACGGAATTTCTAGTAAAACTGGTCAAGCTGGAATTACTGGACTGAACAGATTTTATGTGACATAATGATTGACCCCGAAAATAGGATTTAGAAATATGCATTGGGCTGATTTTCGGTAGGATGATAACCCTATGTGGATGCTAAGTTTGTGAGTTGGAATTTTTGAAAAAAGGACTTACGGTTTGGTCACAATAAAATTCGTGGTAAAATTGGTCATTCCAGAATTCAGCATGTACCCATTTTGGGGAAAAGAATAACTGACTCCTTTAGCGATATTATAATTCCGCGAAACATTTATGACAATTATTTAAGACATAGGTTAGTGTTTTTATGTAAAACACATAACTTAGAATGGTTATTTTAAGGGGTAATTACCAAAGTTAAGTTGGCGTTACAAATCTTGAATTTTGGACAGAATTGAGGAATTTGGTGTGAGGCTTTGTCTTGGTGGGCTTAGACTTAATTATGTAGTTTGGGCTTAGGATCACTGATTATTGGTATGTCTACAGTAGTTCTCCAAGGTTGGCCCAAATTAAATGAAGCTTAATGGGCTTATATGAAAGGTAAAAGAAAAGACACTGCATTGCTGAAATTCAGCAGCACCCTATTTCGTAATTAAATAAATTAAGTGTCTTACACGTCTCGTATCGTCACGAAAATTATATTACGAATAGAAAAGACACTCTTATGCATATGTATGACAAGAACTCATGATAATGAGCCTAAAACACGAGGTTTTGAGGCCGTGTATATGGAATGATAATTTTGGAAATTTTTCCAGCCTAAAGGATAAGTTGTACGTATGTGTATATGTAACACATTATATCATTAATTGCATTGTACATGTCAAGCATTGCATCATCGTCATTTACATGATTTATGGAACTGATTTTATGAGAGAAAAGATGAAAAAGCGTTTTTAAAGAAAAGATTTTGTTTTAAAGAACGCTTCCCACCGGTACCGTGTGTTTTCTGGCCAGTAAGGACCCGTTCCATATCCGGGGTTAATTGATCTGATGTTATGGACCGTTCAGGCCTGGAGAGAATAAACCTGATATCGACCATTCAGGCCCGGAGAGAATAGACCTGATAAGTGATGACGTGACCGCTCGGAATCCGGGAATAATAAATTCGAAGAGAAATAAGTGACCGCCTCAGATCCGGGTGAATAGATCTGAATACTCTCTTGTTTTCTGGACAATGATGTTTGAATGAAAGAACGAAAGAACTTATCTTCATTTTTATCATGATGCATCACACGTACGTACTCATGCATGTTGCATTTAACGAGTCATCGAACATGGGTACGTGATACTTAGACTAAGGTGTTATGACTTGTTAGCTCATAAGTTATGATCTTTATTGAGTGATGATCTTTAATAAGTTATGGGATGTTATCAGTTATGAATTTTATAAGTTATGAACTTTGATAAGTTTTAATCTTTGATAAGTAGTTATGAGCTGATTGCTTTCGGGTGTTGGAAGGAAGGTCAGGTATGTTTCTAAACCGAATTTTGGGGGATTTGGTTCTTGTGTGTACTTTCCAATTAATGCATGATTGTTTATGGTATACTTGCTGGTGACGTTGTCACTCCTATTTTTCCTCCCAGAGACCGCAGGGAATAAAGTGGAATGGATTGAAGATGAACATAGGGTTCCTTACCCGTAGAAGTGCAAGAGATGGATGGCCTAGGAGACTTGACGAGATGGTTGTGATCGATGATCCTTTTATGAAATTGTGATGGAAACAATTACTTTTGGGAATTTCCGTACTTTATGATTGGGTTGTAAAACTAATGATGGTTTCGTAGACGTTTTTATTTTTAAAGTTTTATTTTGCCTCGGTTTTGCTTAGTTGTTGACGTGTAAGCATGAAAGTCCTTATATTTATTTCTGGGCTTTGTTATGTTATGGACTGACACCTGGTGCTCTCCGTAGTGAAGTACGGCAGGCGCACCGTATCTGGCTTGGCCGGGGTGCGGGGCGCTACAAAATCGGAATCAATATCAAAACAAGGTAAGACTATTGCTTTTAAATCAAATGAATACGTCTCTACTTCTTCTGATTACGTAGATGATAGTGATTCTGAATCAAACAACGATGACTTAATATTATTGGCTAAAGGCTTGAGAAAATTCATGATCAAGACATTTAAAAACAAACCTAAGGCTAATTCCACTAAAAGAAATAAGAATAAAACAAATGACAAAGACGTTAAATGCTACGAATGCGGTAAACTTGGACATCTATCATATGACTGCCCTAACAAGGACAAGCAAACAAACAAACACCTTGGCAAGGATCGGACCAAAAATAGACTCGTCTCAGAACCTAAGCAAAGGAGAAGAGCTCTCAAGGCCTCCACTTGGAGTGACACATCTGATTCTGAGACTGATACAGAAGAGGAGACTGCACAAGTATGCTTTGTATCTAAAGCATCAAACAAGGTATCTTCTGACTCTGATTCTAATTCTGAACCTTCATATGATGATCTTTTCTGTCAATATTTAGAATTGTATAAATTGACTAAGACTCTCGCAAAATAAAAGAAGCGATTAATTGAAGACAAAAAGTTGTCATAATCTTCTAACACGAATCTTGTTTCTCAATTAAACGATTCAAAAGAAGAGTTGTCATGCATCATAAATGCATTACAATCAGAGATCACATCATTGACTACACATAATAATGAAATGAGATCCAAGATTTCAAATTTGAAATCAAAGAATACAGATTTAGAGAAAATGATGAAACAGTTTGATACGGGATCTAACATGCTAGATCGCATTATTTTATCACAAAAACATGATAGTGATAAAACTGGATTAGGATACATTGAGACAAACGAAACATCAATTAAACCAACCGAATTCGTTTTGTCTAAGAAAGTAGACACATCAAAGGCATACATAGCGCCTAAGTTAACGCAAAGACCCCCTCTCCCCTCATCTCGTCACATCTCTTCTTCATATCATACAAAATATAATTATGTGCCATATAAATATGTGAAGAAACAAGCGATGCATACACGACATTCATTCCATCAATCTAGATCACGCACTATGCACACCAACACGAGAACATATGAAAAAAGCACACCATATAATGCGCATAAGGGGATTCTTGGCCAAAGGCCTAAAGTCTACTCACCACATGTCTACTACATTGCTCCTTCATCTACATTCTTACCATTCGCAAGACCGAGAAGGATAACCCAAGTATGGGTACCGAAAGGTACTTTTAGTAAGAGGTGAATAACTTACTTGTAAGGACCCAAAATTAAAAGGGTACATAAATCATTGTTGTACATTGCAAGGAACCCATACATTAAAAGACACATCCATCAAGTGGTTCCTTCACAGTGGTTGCTCGAGGCACATGACGGGTGACTCGAGCTTGTTCACAAAGTTGAAGAAGGTCACAAAAGGCAGATCTGTGACCTTTAGAGACAACAATGAAGGAAGAATCATCGGAAAAGGTACAATCGGAAGCCAAAGCACCCTTCAAATCTCCAACGTGTTTTTGGTAAGCAACTTATCCTATAATCTTCTTAGCATCTCACAATTTATTGACAACGGTTTTGATGTGTGTTTCACTCATCCATATTGCAATATAATAAATAAAAATGGAGAAGTAGTGTTAAATGGAAAAGGGGAAGGAAACATTTTTATGCTTTATATGGATGACATGTCAGATGCTAAGGTTAAGTGTTTTATATCAAATGAACCTAACGTTAATTTGTGGCATGGACGTTTAAGATACATCGGCATTTCTACACTTGAAAAACTCCAACGAAAGAACCTAATACGAGGATTGCCTAAACTTGATTTAGACAACTTTCAGTTGTATGAATCTTGCATTAAAGGCAAACAAACACGCGAGTCACTTAAACCTAAAAATGAAATAAGCACGTCTAGAGTTTTGGAATTATTACACATTGATTTGTTTGGCCCTAGTCGCACTGCAAGTCTCGGTGGACGTCATTATGCATGTGTTATCGTTGATGATTTTTCTCGCTATACTTGGACTTTGTTTCTTGCACATAAATATGATAGTGCCATTGAGATTGCGAAACTAAGAAAACAACTTGAAAATCAATATGGTTTAAATGTGAAAAAGATTAGAAGCGATAGAGACGGTGAATTTAAAAACAAGGACATGATTACATTTTGCGAAGAAAAAGGAATCAAACACGAGTTTTCACCACCTAGAAATCCACAACTAAATGGAGTAGTAGAAAGAAAAAATAGGACACTACAAGAAATAGCTAGAACCATATTGTGTGAAAATAAATTGCCTATATTTTTGTGGGCGGAAGCCGTAAATTGTGCATTCTATATGGTTAATTGCTTGTCTCTTAGAAAGAAAATAAATAAAATGCCCTATGAGATAATAAATGATCGCATGCCAAAGATTGATTGCTTTCGTGTTTTTGGTTGCAAATTCTTTGTTTTAAATACGAAAGATAATTTTGAAAATTTTGAATCTAAATCAATTGAATGCATCTTTGTTGGATATTCTGTGAATTCAAAAGCATATAGATGTTATGATCCTATCACTAGACAAATTTTACAATCCATACATGTGAATTGTAATGAATTTGGTGAGATTGATAATGATAAAGAATATGATTTTGAATTAAAACCCGTGTTGGATGATGATGATGGCACGCATGATGATGTAGACACACTAGAAATGCATGAGAACATAGAAAATAATCATCCAAGATGGCATAGAGATCACCCACACGATCTTATTATAGGCGACATTACTCACGGTGTGCGACCACGTAGAAGAATAAATCCGGATGAAATAAATCAATTTCATGCCATGATATCTGAAATTGAACCTAAAAATGTGTTTGATGCTTTGAGTGATTCTTCTTGGATTGATGCTTTGCATGATGAACTTAATCAATTCGTGAGAAATGATGTATGAGATTTAGTGCCACCACCACAAGATAAGACTATAATAGGCACAAAGTGGGTGTTTAAAAATAAAAAGAATGAAGAAGGAAAAGTTTTTAGAAACAAGGCTAGACTTGTAGCACACGGATATAATCAAGAAGAAGGAATAGATTATGACGAAAAATTTGCACCCGTAGCACGTTTAGAAGCCATACAACTTTTACTTGCTATTGCTTGCATGAAAGGTTTTAAACTTTATCAAATGGACGTGAAAAGTGCATTTTTAAATGGCTTTATACAATAAGAAGTATACGTGAAATGACCACCCGGTTTTGAAGATTTGAGACAGCCTGATCACGTGTACAAACTAAAGAAGGCACTATATGGTTTAAAGCAAGCACCTAGAGCATGGTATGATCGTTTTGCTACTTTTCTTTTAGAAAATGGTTTTAAAAGAGGCACGATAGATAGCACTCTATTCTTAAAACAAGATAAATCGGATTTAATAATCATTCAAATTTATGTTGATGACATCATTTTTGGCTCTACATCTCATAAGCTTGTTGAAGATTTTCGAAACTTGCTTGAAATCCGAATTTGAAATGTCTATGGTTGGTGAATTGAATTACTTTCTTGGCTTGCAAATTAAGCAAACGAGTAAAGGTATACATATAAGCCAAGTTAAATACATAAATGACATGATTAAAAAGTTCAATTTTGAGAATCTAAAATCGTCCCCCACCCCTATGAGTGTCACAACTAAACTAGATAAAGATGAACATGGTAAGGACTTTGATGATTCTTTATATAGGTCGATGATTGGCTCTTTGCTCTATCTTGCTGCTAATAGACCTGATATCATGTTCAGTGTATGTATGTGTGCACGTTTTCAAAGTCAACCTAAAGTGTCTCACTATAATGCCGTGAAAATAATATTTCGATATATTAAACACACACCCACTTTAGGCATTTGGTATGACAAAGATTGTGAATTTAACTTACATGCCTATACTGACGCAGATTACGGTGGATGTAAAATAGATAGAAAAAGCACAAGTGGCATTTGTCAATTTATAGGAAATTCACTAATTTCATGGTTTTCTAAAAAGCAAGCAAGCGTAGCCTTATCCAACGCTGAAGCTGAATACATAGCACTTAGTCCTTGTTGCACACAATTACTATGGCTAAAACAACAACTTTTTGACTTTGGGATTACGGTAAATCATATTCTAATTTATTGTGATAGTATGAGTGCCATAAACTTATCTAAGAACCCCGTTCTACATTCTAAGGCAAAACGTATACAAGTACACTATCACTTCCTTTGTGATCACGTAAATAATGGGATATTGTCATAGATCACGTACGCACCGAGGCACAAGTAGCTGACATCTTCACAAAAGCACTAAATCAGGCCACGTATGAAAATCTTCGTTCTTAATTAGGCATGATTTCTACTGATTTGATTTGATATCTCTTTCCATATTTACATGCACTTTTGATTGTCTTTCCAAAATAAAGGGGGAGAGAATTTTATTATTTAAGGGGGAGAGAGAGATTGATTGCACAAATCAAGGGGGAGAAAATTCGAAATTTGAAATTCAAAATTTGAATTTGTGCATGATTGGAGGGGGAGCGACAAAATTTAAATCATGAACTTAGGTTATTTTGTAAATCATCAAAAGGGGGAGATTGTAGAGAAAAAGGAGTTTGAGTGATTACAAAATGCATGACTTAAATAACGTGCGCTAAAGAAATGCATGACACGTTTTATGACTTGACACGTTTTTGCGTTAAACCTGCCTTATATAGTTCATATATAATGTTGCCATACTAACAAGTCATGAAGCTTTGAAGCTTACATCAAATGGCGAACATTTGTTGTGTTTGAACTATTTTCAGGTGCCACCGTTAATGAACTAAACTAGTTCACTAAGTGAAGTACTTAGTTAAATGAACTAAGTAGTTCATTAAATGGTGATATATTTGGAGAAGGAACAAAGGCAACAAATTGAAGAATGGAAATTTTTCTCCTCTCCATATCACACGTCTTTTACATACACGTATATATATATATATTCAGATTTTTTTTAAAAGGCACTATACACATATATTCCAACGTACTACCGACACGTTATATATTTTACGAACATACGTTAACGTCACACCACTATTTTTTCCTCATATTTATGAGTATATTCAGGTCTTATATCATATGATATAAGTCATGGTGATGACACAATTATTACGACACTTTATAAGGTTCTAAACCAAAAATTGTTGTATCTGGTGAATACCGAAACTTCGCCAACGTGTCACGTACTTGCCATATATGGATGGCAAGCCCCTAACCTTCAAAAATGACCAGAAATTTTGTGGTCTACATGTTATATTCATCCGTAAAACCATTCCATGTTGGCACACACAAATCACCTCCAATTAAGGCCAAATTGTGAATATTTCAAATTCAACATTTTAAGCACATGGGGTGCCACTTATTTCAGCCATTAGACCTGAATATTCAAGTTATTCTATTTATATTATGTGTGACATAATATATAAAACATGTGCAAAAAGTTTGAATTCAATCGGAGAAAAATCGCGTAATCGACAAAAGTCGAAAATTCGGTTTTCTACGAACACGACACATGGAATGTTTTTGGCATGACATATAACGTATATCTAGACACTTTTCACATACTCTATACATTCTAAAGTGTTCTAGAAAAATTAATTTAGGGCTGATTGGAATATACCATATGTGTATAATTACTGTGCACTATTTTACAAAGTTTGCAAAAATAAAATTCAGCACATGTACAAGCCATATCACACGCCACTTCAGCCTTAATGGAGCATATGTGGAGCATAGTTGGCATCTTTATTGGCCAAGAATGAAGTATACAAGGTGGGTGACATAAAGGAATGAGCTACACAAGGTAATGTTTCAAACTATGTCACATTTGTAACACATGCGAAAATTTCAGCATGTGTGCACTTGAACTGGCCGAAATTCTTTACCTAAATGATGATTTATTTGCCTCTTCAATATTAATGGATTTATTTGAAGATGTTAAGGAAATATTGTGATGATATTTGATGTTGTACCCATCGTAAAACTATTATGTAACCCGATGTACATAAAGTGGCTTAATAAAAAATTCCTATTTCCCAATTATAATTTTCTACATTCCAATTATTTTCTTTCTTTTATAAGTCCCTCAAGATAAATAATATTCTATAAGTAAATATCTAAATTATAAGCATGGATAATGCTTCATGGTGAAATACCAATTATGCCCTCCCAACATTTTGGAAAAAAAAGACTGGCTCAACCCTAAGAGGATCTAGAACCATCCTCTTTTAATAACCTAACCAACTACCTAAAAAAGGGTTTTTCCATTAACTAACCCTAAAAAGTGTCAATGACCATTAAGTAGCCAACCCTCACCATGATTATGTCCCAAGACAATTAAGAAACCATCTCCTTCCTCCCCTTTTTACATTCGGACGGCCACCCCCTTGAAACTCCATGAATTTTCTTCAACTCAATAACAAGAAAGCTCCATTCCATCCACTTAACTCCTCTCAAGGCAGTATCCAAACGCTTCAAGAGAATCAAACACTCAAGGAACCTCTTGACGAAAGGTGTTCTTAGAATTACTCCAAGACCATCTCATTCAACTCTCAAGCTTCAAGCTAGGTAAGCAAGTCTCTTAAATATCTTCGCTAATCCTAAGATATCAACTTGTGAAGCTCACTTTTTCTCCATTCCTCCCCCAAAACCTGTGGCCTTGTATGTGCCCTTAGGTGAGGAATCTTTAATCTCCTTGGCATAGGAGTCCTTCAAGTAAACCATTCCAACTCAAGTTCCACATTGGTAAGGATTCTAGACCTCTATATGTCCATTCTAACTCCCCATGAAACTTAAAATCGGATGTTCCCTAATCCCCATAAACCATGAGTCTTAGGAAGCAAAGGAAGGTGATATCTTCAAGCTCTCAAGCAGTGGTGATAGTTTGGTGGCTAGGTTGCAACACTAAGCTATTTTGGTAGGAAAATATATCTTGAATATAGTTCATTTACCTATGGATTTGAGGATAATTCTAACCTCCTTCTTTGACTTCAAAACCATGTACACCACGGTGAAGTAGGAGGAGATTTCAAGCTATTTGATCCACTCTAAGCTAAGAAGAATTTCGGACTCAACAAACGGCAAGTATACTCTAGACTTTCATGATTTATTTAAGGAGTTAATGACTTAATGTTTAGTCATAGTAAGGTATGATTTTTAGATGACATGGTAAGCATGAAATAGTAAAGTTTATGAACCTCGGTGAATCATTAGTATAAAAGTTTACCCTTTTGGCTTGTATTACTTGATGGATATGTTAAGACCCCTCTTTTTAGCATGTAGTATGTTACATAATTCTTATATTTGGGCTGAAATGGTAACATAACAAGGAATGGTACGAATCTTGTGTGTTGCGTGTTCCATGATGCTTGAAATAGCCAAAATGACAAGTCAAGTGGACTGTTTTCGGGTCTTTTGAAAAAAAGCCTTAGAAGACATTTGAAGGTATTAATGGGTGTTAAAATAAGGTACTATGGTCCATAATAATGTTGGTCTAATCACCCTTGATAAACTATGTTGAGAATAGTGTTAAATCATGAGTTGTGGATGAGTATGTTTGTGTGTGCTAGCTCGGCCTTAATAGGGTCTAATAGGAAATGGATGGTGTTTATTCTTCCTTATTTAGGAGCATGTTTAGGACCTATTCTCATAAGTATTTATGGCTGGAAAATTCGGATATCAAGTGCTATGTGAAGTCTATGCGTTCCAAGTTGTGCTATAGAAGTTAAAAGTAAAATTAGTCATGGCATTGGTATTTGTGAGGTTGCTTGGTTTCATCACCGTGTGTATCTATAATAATGACCTTATCATCTAAGAATAAATGTTTTTGGCTATGTGGTATTGTGGTTAATAAGTAGGATTAAAGTATGAAGGGGTAAATAATGCATGTGACAAGAGACAAGGAGTGGTTTAAGAAAAATTCCAGAAACAAAACGGTTTTGAGTGTCATAATGATTTGCCTTGAAATTAACCTTGTGATTGTTCAAACAACCTCAAATTTGGTGTGCTGGTAGACCATTATGTATGTTAAGTGCGTGTTATGGTGGATTGATAAAAAACTAGTTTTATAATCTTAAGGGAACCTTAAGGTGAACCTGTGCAAAATAGAATTCTTGGCGTATATGTTCTGGAAAAATAATTGTTTAACCACCTTAAAGGTCTTGGATTGCCTTGAAATATTTATGGGTGTCACTTAAAGCATTGTGTCAGATGTCGATGTAAAGTAATTTGCTAAAAGTATTCATTTAAGGGGTTAACGACTAAAGAGAAGTCGGATGAACGTTTCTGAAAATCTGGACAGAATGTGGGGTCATAATGTTTGGGCTTATCCTTAATTGCTTAGGCGTGAAGATGGCGTTTGGGCCTAAGAAAATTATTCCCCAGTATGTTAGCTTTATTTTCCAGGTGGCATATGTGAATAATTGATGATTTAAGGGTCATGAAAACGGAATGGAACAGGTACTACACAGCAGAAAGTTCGGCTGTGACATGTCATGTTGGAACCCGAATTTGAACCCCTTATGTTTATTTGATTGTTACAAAAATTTTTATGGTTGATGGCTAGGACAATAATGTGCATGCCGTATAATAAGGTTCAGGGAATAAGTGTTAGCAAATCAAACGAGATCACTGCAAAACGCGCAGCGAAAAAACAAAATTTGATCTCCGATTTCCTACCAAGGATCCATGTTGTTTGTTTAATCGATGAAATATAATAGTCCTTATGTTGGAAACTATGACAATCTCAAGTCAAAGGATTAAAACATGACTATTATGAGATTTACTTATGACGCTAATCCATGTAGTAATCTCATGATGGGTCTATCTAATACACTGTTCTCTAACAGGTATCTATGAGATTGATTTGTATCACCATACACATAATCATCTCATGATTATCAAATCAATACTCATACAGATTATAAATTATTTTATTTCTATAACAATAATGAATCAGGGACATATATCAAAATTGTGTAACATACTAACCAACAATAATGATAATAAAACCTCTTTTATTAATAATAAATGTATAACATAAATATCCAAATCATGGCCTAGGGCACATACACTAACAATAAGTTGTCTTGATTGCATTTTGAGTCAAGAAAAATGAGCGCGATCTGCTGGAAAGTTAATTTCAGCCTATGGGATTGTACCTACATCATGTCCTAAGGATTTTTAAGATGATTCATGCCATGAATCTCATTGCCTTTCATCCCATGTATCATGCATGACCACATGCATTACGAATCTGATTTTTCTTCAAGTTTTCCTTACGCAAGCAAGTTCTTTTCAAGTAAGCAAGTTTTTTTTTATGCAAGTAAGTTATTTATGGTCCCATGATTTTCAAAAAAAAATGCTCTATGACTTCCTTTCCGGCTAAGCATGCTCATAACCCGATCCAGACCCAGGGTTAATAGGTCTGATGACATGATATGTTCTGGACCCATTCCGGTCCTGGGGTTAATTGGTCTGATGTTATGTTCTGGACCCGACCTAGGCCCAGGGTTAATTGGACTGATGACACGTTCTGGACCCGTCCTAGACCCGGGGTTAATTGGTCTGACGACATGTTCTGGACCCACTTAGATCCGGTGTTAATTGATCTGACACTCTGTTTTCTTTTATGCTTGCTTTATGGGACCAAATGATGATTTTGCCATGACATGACATCATGCATTGCATCTTGCATATTTCATGTGCACTTTGCATGTTAGAACGGTTAAGTTAGGAAGTGATATGATAATGCCAGAATAGTATTACTTGAGTTTGATTAGGTTATATCTTCTGCGGATCAAGGATTAAAGGCCAGGTATGAATTAATGTTGGTTCGTGGGGTTTTGCATTCATGTTATGATTCTTTATTTATTTCATGATGGTTTATTGTATGCTTGCTAGGTGATTTTATCACTCATACCTTTATCTTTCCTCCAGAGCCCGAGAATGCCAATGTTGAGTGAATCGATGATGAACTAAGAGTGCCATACCCATAGTCAAGAAGCCGAGAGAAGATGTTGATTAAGGACTTTTGCGCTGACATGATATTTGTACTATGGACTATGTTTGGAACTTTTGGGATTTCAGTTTTACCTCGTTTTGTTGGACCGCTGTTTTGGACCTAATATTTTTGGAATTCTACCTAAATGACTCATTTATGGATTTTTACATGTTATGCATGACGTTTTGTACTCTCCGTAGTGAAGTACGGCTGGTGCACTGCATTTGGACGAGGTTCGGTGCGGGGCCTACAGGTGGTAAGAGAGCCCAGGCTCTAGATTTCGGGCAGAATGTAGAACTAAGTTATAATCTTAGAAATCTAAGTTTGATCTTAGATCTAAGTCATGATTTTAGTCAATGATGGCCTTAGACTAGGGCAACGTAGTCCGGATTTAGGATTTAATTAAATAATTAATCCTGACCTATAGAATCCGGATCTTTATACTAAGAAATGTCTTTGCTCTTCCTCATTTGAATTTCTTTTGAGAATTATGACCTTTAGCCAAAATAATCTGGTTTTACCCCAATATTTGTATAAATTTTAACACTCCGTAGTGCATATGGCTCGACCTCGTTGCAGACCTCCTAGGGCTCGACCAGACGCACAGGAGCCAGTACCTCCTCAGCCACAAGGTCTTATTCCTCCTCCACCGGCTCAAGTCCCTCCGCCATCACCACAGGATCAGAATCCTCCTGTTCAGAATAATCCACCTCCACCATTGCAAGCACCTATTCCTCCGGTGATTCCCGATGTTAACGCCTTTCAGGCCTTTTTCCAGGTGGTAACACAGATAGGTCAAGGCCTAATCCATAAGAATGCTCTGCCCCAGCCACGTGAGCCAGTGAGAGATTCTTAGTATTATTTCGAGAAGCTGAAAAGGGCCAATGTACCACCATTCGAGGGAAAGTCAGATCCGGACATAGCTGAGAAGTGGTTAGATGAGGTCGAGAACTGTTTTGAGCTAATCCAAGCCCTTGACGAGATGAAAGCTCGAGCCGTGAGGCCCTTTCTGTTAAGTGAAGCAAATCAATGCTTGAAGACTAACCTACATCCCTTGCCAAGACCAATTGCCTGGGAAAGATTCCTGCAAGAATTTCATAAGTTCTACATTCCTCCGTCGGTGAAGCTGCAGAAGAGGCATGAGTTTGAATCCTTAAAGCAAGAGCCTGGTATGACCGTTGCAGATTATGCCAATAAGTTCCTTGCATTGGGAAGATTTCAGCCATCTACTATGAATGATGAAGAGACAAAAATGTTGAAATTTGAAAGAGGGTTGAACCCAAGGATTTGAACATGGTTGGTAAATGCAAATCCTTCAAATTTTGGAGCCCTTTTGGATGCTTGTTATAGGATCGAGAGAGATATCATTCGCTGAGACGATGTGGGACAGAAAAGGGAAAGGCAAGCGACTGGAAATGAGAAGTTTAGAAAGGTAGCCAAGAAGAACTTCAGAGGATCTGTTCGTCAAGGGAGATCACAGGGTCAGAATTAGCGCCGCCAGCAGCATCAAGCTAATCAACAAAGGAATCAAGCTCCACCCCAGCAGCCATCTATACCAGTGTGTCCTCAGTGCCAGAAGAGACATATGGGCGAGTGTCGATGGAAGACTGGACAGTGTTTTGGATGCGGTAAGGATGGCCACCTGATTTGAGATTGCCCAAACAGAGGAGCCCAGCAGCAGCAGCAACAGCCATGGAACCAACGACCGCGTGCAAATGCAACCAAGGGTGCACGTTATGACAGATGCAGATGTTGAGGAGACGGCAGACGTAGTGACTGGTATGGTTTAAAGTTCTATGCCTTAAATATGTTTTGCTTATGCATGCCTATATTTTTACTTAGTTAAATATGCATGATTCAGGAGCTATCTTAGTATGTAGCATACCCGCGAATGTATTGTTCGACAGTGGCGCCAGCCACTCATTTATCTCTGGAAAGTTTGCTAAGAATATCGATCATAACCTAGTTCGGTTAGAATCACCCTATAGAGTACAAGCAGCCGGCAATCAGGTGCTTGTCTCTCATCATATCTTCAGAAATTGCACGCTTGAGTTTGATGATCAGTAGTTTGAAGCCGATTTAATCCCCATATCCATGAGTGATTTTGATGTAATTCTTGGAATTGATCGGCTCTCGAAGAACCATGCTCACATTGATTGCCGGAGTACGCTCGAGATGAAATATCATTCCAAGGAGGAGCCAAGTTGAAGAAACCATCCAAGAAGGTCTATGTTAATACGGCTCGTGCTAGCCGAGCATTGAAGAAAGGCCATGAAGGATTCTTCGTTTATATCCTAAGTGCTTAGCAAGTGAGTCCCACCCTTGCTCAAGTTCATGTTGTTAATGAATACCCCAATGTTTTCCCAGATGAATTACCCGGGTTGCCTCCCGACCGCAAAATTGCCTTCGAAATAAACCTTGTTTCAGGAGCAGAACCCATATAGAAAGCACCATATCGGATGGCGCCTGCGGAACTGAATGAACTAAAGGAGCAGTTGCACGAGCTGTTAGAGAAAAAGCTTATTCGCCCAAGCGTTTCGCCTTGGGGTGCCCCTGTGCTATTCATAAAGAAGAAAGATAGAAGCATGCGTTTATGCATCCATTACCGGGAACTTAAAAAAATCACCATAAAGAATAAGTACCCACTGCCCCGGATCGACGATTTATTCGATCAACTCAGGGTACGTAATTAACAAGTCTTATTTCAACTAAGGTTTAAATTTTCCAAAACCCTGTCTAAAGTATCTTAATGCAGGGATCTCGGGTTTTCAGTAAGATAGACCTGCAATCTGGATATTTCCAGTTGAAGATTAAGGCTGAACTCATTCCTAAGACTGTTTTCAGAACACGCTATGGACACTACAAATTCCTTGTCATGCCATTCGATTTGACCAACGCTCCTGCCGCTTTTATGGACCTCATGAATCGAGTCTTCCAGGATCAGTTAGACAAGTTCATAGTGGTCTTCATAGATGATATCTTGATCTATTCACCAGATGAAGAGACCCATGCAGCCCATTTGAGGACAGTTTTGAATATTTTAAGAGAAAGACACTTATATACAAAATTTAGCAAATGCGAGTTCTGGCTGTATAGTGTATCATTTCTTGGCCATGTCATATCGGAAGATGGGATCTCTTTGGATCCCAAGAGAATTGAGGCCATTACGGAGTGGCCCAGACCAACTAATGTTACAGAAGTGAGAAGCTTCCTTGGACTGGCAGGGTATTATCGAAAGTTTGTTGAAGGATTCTCAAGGATAGATGTTCCCTCACCAGATTGACGCAGAAGAAAACAAAGATTGAGTGGAATGCTGATTGTGAAAGGAGCTTTTCAGAGTTAAAAGCGAAGTTGACATCTGCCCCTGTTTTGGCTCAGCCCATTCCTGGCGAAAATTATGTTATGTATAGTGATGCCTCAATGAACGGTCTTGGATGTGTTCTTATGCAGAAGGATAGAGTGATAGCCTATGCATCCTGACAGTTGAAGCCATTTGAGCAAAAATACCCCATTCATGATCTTGAGCTTGCCGCAGTGGTATTTGCTTTAAAGATATGGAGGCATTACTTGTATGGCGAGAAATGTGAGATCTTTATAGATCACAAAAGCCTAAAATATCTCTTTACCTAGAAAGAACTAAATATGCGGCAGCGCAGATGGCTTGAGTTGATTAAAGATTATGACCTCTCAATTCAATATCACCCTGGGAAAGCTAATAAAGTTGCTGATGCATTGAGCCGGAAGACAAGCCACCCACGTCAACCACCTCTTCAGCGGGACATGGAAGAATTTGGTCTTGAAGAAGTTGATTTTGTGGATGAAGTTCTCGCCAAATTGGTTCTCATTCCTTCACTGATTGATAGGATTAAGGAAGCTCAAGAAGAGATGAAGCGTTGAGGAAGATCAAGGATAGGGTGAAAGATAAGCCATTGAATGATTTTGAAGTTCGTATTGATGGCAGTTTGTGGTTCAAAGGACGGTTATGTGTAAGATTAGGGATGAAGTCTTGATGGAAGCTCATAACTCACGCTTATCTATTCACCCAGGAGCTCATAAGATGTATCAGGATCTCAAGCAAAAGTTTTGGTGGCACGGCATGAAGAACCGAATAGCCGAATTTGTTGAGCGATGCCTTGTTTGTCAAAGGATAAAAACCGAGCACCAAAGACCCACCGGGTTATTACAACCTCTAGAAGTTCTTGAATGGAAGTAGGATCACATCACCATGAACTTCGTGACTGATCTACCGAGAACAAAGTATGGAAACGATGCTATATGGGTTGTTGTGGACCGTCTGACCAAGTCCGCTCATTTCATGGCCATGTCGATTAAAGCATCTATGGAGAAGTTAGCTTCTATGTATATTGATCAGATTTTCTGCTTGCATGGTGTATCCATAAGCATTATTTGTGATCGTGACCCCCGTTTTACCTTTAGATTTTGGACAGCCTTTCAAAAGGCAATGGGCACTGAGATTAGGACGAGTTTTGCTTTCCATCCTAAAACTGGTGGTCAATCAGAAAGGACGATCCAAACGCTTAAAGACATGCTTTGTGCTTGCATTCTTTATTTTGGAGGAAGCTGGGATAAGAGTCTTAAGCTAGTTGAGTTTTCCTACAATAACAGTTTCCATAGATCTATTGGGATGGCACCCTACGAGGCCTTATACGGGAGAAAATGTCATCCCCACTCTATTGGGATGAAATTGGAGACAAGATATATGCGGGCCCGACATTGTAGAGCAAACTCGAGAAAAGGTAAAGATCGTTAAGCAAAGATTGAAGGAGGCACAAGATAGGAGTAAGATTTGGGCTGATGAAAGACGTAGAGACTTAGAATTTCAAGAAGGAGAAAAAGTTTTCTTAAAGGTCTCTCCATCTAAGGGAGTTAAGAGATTTGGCATTAAAGGGAAGTTGAGCCCAAGATTCATTAGACCACATGAAATTCTGGAGAGAGTTGGTGATGTTGCGTATCCCTTGGCGTTGCCCCCATCACTGTCCCAGTTGCATGATGTGTTCCACGCCTCCCAACTTCGTCGGTATGTTTATGATCCAAGCCACATTCTTGAAGATCAGCAGCTGAAGATTGAAGAGGATACATCTTATGTAGAGGAGCCCTTAAAGATCATTGATTGGAAAGAGAAGAAGCTGAGGAAGAGATCCATACCTATGGTGAAAGTCCAGCGGAAACACCATTCTGGAGAAAGAAGCCACTTGGGAGACTGAGGAAGGCATGAGGAATCAATACCCACATCTTTTTGGCTAGTTCTCTTAAGTTTCGAGGATAAAACTTATGTTAAGGGGGAGGATGTTGTACCCATCGTAAAACTATTATGTAACCCAAGTACATGAAGTAGCTTAATAAAAAAATCCTATTTCCCAATTACAATTTTCTACATTCCAATTATTTTCTTTCTTTTATAAGTCCCTTAAGATAAATAATATTCTATAAGTAAATATCTAAATTATAAGCATGGATAATGCTTCATGGTGAAATACCAATTATGCCCTCCCAACATTTTAGAAAAAAAGACCGGCTCAACACTAAGAGGATCTAGAACCATCCTCTTTTAATAACCTAACCAACTACCTAAAAAAGGGTTTTTCCATTAACTAACCCTAAAAAGTCTCAAGGACCATTAAGTAGCCAACCCTCACCACGATTATGTCCCAAGACAATTAATAAACCATCTCCTTCCTCCCCTTTTTACATTCGGCCGGCCACCCCCTTGAAACTCCATGGATTTTCCTTCAACTCCATAACAAGCAAGCTTCATTCGATCCACATTCCATTAACTCCTCTCAAGGCAATATCCAAATACTTCATGAGAATCAAACACTCAAGGAACCTCTTGACCAAAGGTATTCTTAGAAGTACTCCTAGACGATCTCATTCAACTCTCAAGCTTCAAGCTAGGTAAGCAAGTCTCTTAAACATCTCCGTTAATCCTAAGATATCAACTTGTGAAGCTCAATTTTTCACCATTCCTCCCCCAAAACCTGTGGCCTTGTATGTGCCCCTAGGTGAAGAATCTTCATGCTCCTTGGCATAGGAGTCTTCAAGTAAACCATTCCAACTCAAGTTCCACATTGGTAAGGATTCTAGACCTCTATATGTCCATTCTAACTCCCCATGAAACTTAAAATCGGATGTTCCCTAACCCCCATAAACTGTGAGTCTTAGGAAGCAAAGGAAGGTGATATCTTCAAGCTCTTAAGCAGTGGTGATAGTTTGGTGGCTAGGTTGCAACACTAAGCTATTTTGGTAAGAAAATCTATCTTGAATATAGTTCATTTACCTTTGGATTTGAGGATAATGCTAACCTCCATCTTTGACTTCAAAACCGTGTACACCACGGTGAAGTAGGAGGAGATTTCAAGCTATTTGATCCACCCTAAGCTAAGAAGAATTTCGGACTCAACAAACGGCAAGTATACTCTAGACTTTCATGATTTATTTAAGGAGTTAATGACTTAATGTTTAGTCATAGTAAGGTATGATTTTTAGATGACATGGTAAGCATGAAATAGTAAAGTTTATGAACCTCGGTGAATCATTAGTATAAAAGTTTACCCTTTTGGCTTGTATTACTTGATGGATATATTAAGACCCCTCTTTTTAGCATGTAGTATGTTACATAATTCTTATATTTGGGCTGAAATGGAAACATAACAAGGAATGGTACGAATCTTGTGTGTTGCGTGTTCCATGATTCTTGAAATAGCCAAAATGATAAGTCAAGTGGACTGTTTTCGGGTCTTTTGAAAAAAGCCTTACAAGACATTTGAAAGTATTAATGGGTGTTAAAATAAGGTACTATGGTCCATAAGAATGTTGGTCTAATCACCCTTGATGAACTATGTTGAAAATAGTGTTAAATCATGAGTTGTGGATGAGTATGTTTGTGTGTGCTAGTTCAGCCTTAATAGGGTCTAATAGGAAATGGATGGTGTTTATTTTTTCATTATTTAGAAGCATGTTTAGGACCTATTCGCATAAGGATTTATGGCTGGAAAATTTGGATATCAAGTGCTAAGTGAAGTCTATGTGTTCCAAGTTGTGCTATAGAAGTAAAAGTGAAATTAGTCATGGCTAAGGACATTTTGCGTGCAACCCTTCAATATTATCCCCGAGAAGCGAATTCCGCAGCACACAGATTAGCACGATATCGTTTTAGAATATCAGGTCATCGTTCTTATGTATCCAATCAATCACTTCCCAGTGAAGTACGTGGTGCCTTACTCATGGATCTTCAGTTGCCGTCTCTTCGTCAGTGACAAATGCTTTCTCCTACATCGGCTACATACCTAAGTCGTTGCCTGTGTTACTACGCACAGGCAATGCTGGTGCGTTCTTCTACTGTGTCTTCTCTCGTTTTATCCATGCTGCCTCACATTCCATCTTGCTTTATATCTCTTTGTCTGATGCATGTGTTTCTCTTGTTATGATTTACAACAATGATAATTTTGCTGATGAGGATGTTCCTACAAGAAATAGTCCTGTGCCAGTGCCAGTGCAACCGAAAGTGGTCATTTGCGAGCAATCTTAAGCGGTCGTCGTCCTGGCATTACTTCAGCCAGGGCGACTTGGGTACGCGTCTGTTTGATACTTCTGTACTCATTTATTACTTCATTGCCATGGTGATAACAACTTCATTTCATTTTTCTGAGGTGCAATTTAACGAGGACCATCATCCTTCAACACTTCGGCCGTTCCAGTGGACCAGTAGCAACTTCTGTGCAACAAATTTGATCATGCCTTCATGTGTCCATAGCTTTTGTATCGATGACAACCGTATAAATATGTACGCTTTTTCCTTCGCCAAGGTTTTATCCACAAGGGTGGTTTTTCTTGGCAAGGTTTTAATGCGGCATATCATATACGATTGGAGATACATCATTATTTGTATTCTATTTCATTTATTTTCTTACAATGACGAATGTACTTGATGTAATATGGTTTTCCTCCGCCATAAGTGAGGCTTTTCAATAAAAATATATTCGTTCTAAAAAAAAGTCATGGCGTTGGTATTTGTGAGGTTGCTTGGTTTCATCACCGTGTGTATCTATAATAATGACCTTATAATCTAAGAATAAATGTTTTTGCCTATGTGGTATTGTGGTTAATAAGTAGGATTAAAGGATGAAGGGGTAAATAATGCGTGCGACAAGAGACAAGAAGTGGTTTAAGAAAAATTCCAGAAACAGAATTGTTTTGAGTGTCATAATGATTGGCCTTGAAATGAACCTTGTGATTGTGCAAACAACCTCAAATTTCGTGTGCTGGTAGGCCATTATGTATATTAAGTGCGTGTGGTGGTGGATTGATAAAAAGACTAGTTTTATAATCCTAAAGGAACCTTAAGGTGAACCTGTGCAAAACAGAATTCTAGACCTATATGTTCTGGAAAAATAATTGTTTAACCACTTTAAAGGTCTTGGATTGCCTTGAAATATTTATGGGAGTCACTTAAAGCATTGGGTCAGATGTCTATGTGAAGAAATTTGCTAAAAGTATTCATTTAAGGGGTTAACGACTAAAGAGAAGTCGGATGAACGTTTCTGGAAATCTGGACAGAATGTTGGGTCATAATGTTTGGGCTTATCCTTAATTCTTTAGGCGTGAAGATGGCGTTTGGGCTTAAGAAAATTATTCCCCAGTATGTTAGCTTTATTTTCCAGGTGGCATATGTGAATAATTGATGATTTAAGGGTCATGAAAACGGAATGGAACAGGTACTACACAGCAGAAAGTTCGGCTGTGCCATGTCATGTTGGAACCTGAATTTGAACCCCTTATGTTTATTGGATTGTTACGAAATTTTTATGGTTGATAGCTAGGACACTAATGTGCATGCCGTATAAGAAGGTTCAGGGAATAAGTTGTCTTGTTTGCATTTTGAGTCAAAGAAAATGAGTGTGATCTGCTGGAAAGTTATTTTCAGCCTATGGGATTGTACCTACGTCATTTCCTAAGGGATTTTTAAGATGATTCATGCCATGACTCTCATTGCATTTCATCCTATGTATCATGCATGACCACGTGCATTAGGAATTTGCTTTTTCTCTAAGTTTTCCTTGTGCAAGCAAGTTCTTTTCAAGTAAACAAGTTTTCTTTACGCAAGTAAGTTATTTATGGTCCCATGATTTTCAAAAAAATGCTCTATGACTTCCTTGCCGGCTAAGCTCACTCATAACCCAAGCAAGACCTGGGGTTAATAGGTCTGATGACATGATGTGTTCTGGACCCATTCCGAACCCAGGGTGAATCGGTCTGATGTTATGTTCTGGACCCGACCTAGGCCCGGGGTTAATCGGCCTGATGACACGTTCTGGACCCGTCCCAGACCCGAGGTTAATTGGTCTGATGACATGTTCTGGACCTGCTCAGATCCGGGGTTAATTGATCTGACACTCTATTTTCTTTTATGCTTGCTTTATGGGACCAAATGATGATTTTGCCACGACATGACATCATGCATTGCATCTTGCATATTTCATATGCACTTTGCATGTTAGAACAGTTAAGTTAGGAAGTGATATGATAATGTCAGAATAGTATTACTTGTGTTATGATTAGGTTATATCTTCTGCGGATCAAGGATTGAAGGCCAGGTATGAATTAATGTTGGTTCGTGGGGTTTTGCATTCATGTTATGATTCTTTATTTATTTCATGATGGTTTATTGTATGCTTGCCGGGTGATTTTATCACTCATACCTTTATTTTTCCTCCAGAGCCTGAGAATGCCAATGTTGAGTGGATCGATGATGAACTAAGAGTGCCATACCTGTAGTCAAGAAGCCGAGAGAAGACAATGATTAAGGACTTCTGTGCCGACATGATATTTGGACTATATACTATGTTTAGAACTTTTGGGATTTCGGTTTTACCTCGTTTTGCTGGACCGATGTTTTGGACCTAATATTTTCTCCAAGCATGTTTATTTCGAAGTTTTTAATTCTTCCTAAATTTTGCTACTCTGTTAAATGTTAACATGGTAGTCCATGACTCAATTATGGATTTTTACATGTTATGCATGACGCTTTGTACTCCCCGTAGTGAAGTACAGCGGGTGAACTGCATTTGGACGAGGTCCGGTGCGGGGCGCTACATTTGAAATATCACACATGCTGAAAATTTCAGCTTGTGTTGAATGTATATGGCCAAAAGTTGGTCTTGAAATTAAGCATATTTGATTTTCTTTATTTTTCAAGGAATTAATCTAATACCAGCATAGCAATGTTTTGAATATCACACTTACTGAAATTTCAGCATGTGAAGAAATCGATTGGCCGATTTTATGGTGGTAAATTAAGATGAATTATCTTGCAAATTTTATAGAATTTATTATGAGACTTATGGCAATATTTTATGACTAATTGGCACATGTTTTTTTAAGTGATATTTTCAGATTTATACAGTCATCAAATGATGACAACTTTCATCCAATCAATGAGTGCCAAGTAAGCAAGGCCAAGATGATCATCAAATGAGGAGTTGCCAAGTAAGCAAGTGAATGTCACAATGATGCAAGATATTCTTCCAAGGACTTGAAAGATAATCTCCAAGGGGAAGAAAAGGAAATATGGGCCGGCCACTTCTTGATAAAAAGGAGAGAAGGAGAGCAAACAAAATACAAGACAATTCTTACAAATCAAAGAGCTAAAAACGTGTTCATCATCTCCTTCTTCTACACTTCTTTCTTCTTCTCTCTCAAAGCCTATTGTATTCATATTCATACATATTGTATAGGCTTCATATAAACCACCATACACACTATATTGTTGTAAAAGATTGATCAAGGTGTGATCAATCTTGCATCCGCTCGGTGGTGGTATTCGTGATCATTGTAATCACCTACAAGGTTTGTAAAGGGTTGGAGTTGGTGTATAACTCCATCATCCCTGTGTGGTAAGGTGTTGTTTGTTGTTTTGAGATTAGTGATAACCGAGGAAGGTGTCCTCGAAGACAGGAGTAAGTTGATTTAACCAAACCAGTATAAAGTTCCTTGTGTTCTTTACTTTCAGCACTTACTTTCAGTTTCCAGCATAGTGCATCATTTTCGTCGTAATCTTAAAAATACCAAACGAGTTTCAAAAATCACGAAAATTTCCAGAAACATATCCAAACGTTTTAAGTTTCATTTGGCGCAAGTTTCAACCCTTTTGGACAAGTATAAGTCATCCAAACGTCAAAAGTTCTGAGACTAGTGCAGTCTGATTTTCAGGTTTGCAAAGGTTGAGACTTTGAACGTATTTGACTAACTTCCCAAAGGCATTTTTCAAAACTGTTTCAACCCAATTAAATACATATATAAAGGGGTTTGTCATTAAATTTTCAGATCCTTTAGAGTCATGGTTTAATCAGAATAAAATTTTCAAGTCAGACTACCGTTTCTGGCAGATTTGCGCAATCTGACCACCGACGATTTTTCAAAGGGTTAAAGGTTTAATTTTGATCTGAAATTTTAAGGAGATACTCAAAACATCTGAGACTAAGATATCTCCAAATGTCAGAATTTTTGAAGACCTTTAACCTAGTTTTTTAAAACGTTGCATAACAGGTCCTGAAAACAGAAACTGTTTTCAGAAGTTGGGTTTTTGGTTTAAAACAATTTTAAAAACAAAATTTCCCGCACCTACTATTCAACCACCCTTCTAGTGGTGCCCTGCAGGTCCTACACATTTGCTGTCTTTATACTATTTTCAAGTGCCATCATTAATGAACAAAACTAGTTCATTAAGTGAAGTGCTTAAGGAGATGAACTAACTAGTTCATTAAATGAAGACATATTTGAGATACATTTGGAGAGAGCTATTTGGCAACAAATTTCGAACGGAAAATTCTCTCTCCACACCTATATATACAAGCCACATACATGTACATATTACATATCCATATTTTTCTTACGACAAACTATATACTTATATTCCGACGTTCCACTGACACGTCATATATATTATAAATGTATGTCGATATCACACCACTATGTACACCGTATATTTATGAGTATACACAGGTCTCATATCATATATTACAAGTCATATTGCCATGAAAATTATAACAACATGTCACGAGGTCATAAACCGAAAACTGTCGTATCGGGTGACTACCGAAACTTCACCGACATGTCATGTACATACCATATAAAGATGGTCAGCCTATATACACCACAAGTACTCAAACATTTCTTGATCCACATGAAAAATTCAGACCCAAAGTCATACCATGTTTACACACATCAATCACCCACAATTTAATCTAAGTTTGTGGAGAATTCAAATTCATTTTCTTTAAGGGCACATGGAATTTTTCATTCAGCCATTGGAGCTGAATATACACCTTATTTTATGTATATTATGTGTGACATAATATCTATTACATGTCTAAGAAGTTTAATTTTAATCAGAGAAAAAGTGCGTAATCGACGAAAGTCGAAAATTCGGTTTTCTACACCTCTACATACATGGGACGGTTTTGATGTGTATGTAACATATATCTAGAGACTTTTTACATATTTAATACATATTAGATTGTTCTATAAAAATCAATTTAAGGCTGATTGCAATTTATCGTATGTGTGAAGATTGTGCATCATTATGTGACAAATATTCAAAAGATAATTTCAGTACATGCAGCTGGGGTATACATGCCTATTGCAGCCTTCTTGGAGCCTAAGAGGAGCTTGTTTAGCATTTTAATTAGTGCAGGATAAGCTACACATAATTGGTGACATTAAAGAGGGCAACACACAACATTTCAAAATACAACACATGCTCAAATTTCAGCACTTAGAATATGCTGGCCAATATTTTGCCTTCACTCTTGAACAAATTTTCTTCCAAAATTGTGGGAGAATCATATCATGATTAATTGGAAATCAACCACTTTGATTTTAAGCACGTGATTCAGATTTTGTGATGGAATGTTTTGCTCATTTATGGAGTGCCAAGGTGGATTAAAGATGGCTAATGATGAAGTGACAACTAGGCGAAGACAAGTCGTTCGTCCAATTATATTGCGCCAAGTAAGCAACGGTGTGTCACCATATTGTACAAGACAATCTTCCAAGGCATTGAAGACAAATTTTCAAGGGGAGAGCTCACCTAGAGGGCGGCCAATACACCTATAAATAGAGGCAATGTGTGCAAGACAAGAATAAGCCAAACTTTATATTCTTACAAGTTCAAGCAAGAGTATTGTAGCGCCCCATCCGAGACCAGGGCCTTGATACGGTGTACCTGTTGTACTCTACTATGAGGAGAACAAGGAGATATTATCATACATGTACAAACAATAATAACATGTATTGATAAGCGGAAACGAAATGACATAAGCATAGATAAACATTAACAAGAGTCCATCCTAATACATCCGCATAAGTTTCAGAGATACATCTGAGATATAAAATATTAAAATACAGAGCTGAGTCTCCCAAAATACAAAAGAGGTCATAACCAACTACTAATCAGCTCCATACATCTAGTCTTTGGGCTCGTCTTCAATAAACTCCTGTTCAAGGTCCTGAGGATCTGTGTGGTAAAATAAAGGGGTGAGCAATAACGAATCGCTCAGCAAGTCGTTCCGCGTAGGCTCGTTAAGTGGATCATGCATGGGGGTAGGGTATTGGGTGATAGAGTATGATGAAGTACAACGAATCATAACACGGAGTGTAACAGGAATCATGAAACACAGAGTGGATGCCGCACAAAACATCTAAATGTAGGAATGGAAACAGTAATTCAGGTATCATATCCATCAATACAGGTAGAGAGCATTATAATGTAAACATATAGTTTTACTAGACAATTGGTCTTAGCTTGTGGATTCTTTGTTCTTTTACGCATTCTTCTTGGTTTGTCTTCATCATTTTGTAGTATTTCTTGTCTTATATATGAGGTTCTTGGCTTAAGATTACTTGGTACATGAGACATGATCATGACATATGCAAGGAAAAACCTTTTCTGACATATGCAGCGAAAAACCTTTTCTGAAAAGAAAACACTTTGTTTCATACTTGCATAAACATGACATGACATAACATGATTGGTTATAACACTTTTCATAACATGAGAATGGTACCTACGACATACCGAATGATTCCCCGAGTAGCCACGAGTACAATCTATGAATCCCGATGGTCCAACCATGGTGTTACATCATATGTACATAGGAATAATGGTGACACGCTATCACAGAGATCCTGGGTCCTGGACACAGTGTTACACTCTGCGATAACGTATTTTCCCGTGACATCCTCCGCCAGGACCAGACATGAGGCAACCCTCCATACTGAACATCATAGACGTAACAGAAAAGGCAGAGAACCCTTACCCCAGGCAAGGTGTTACACTTAGCCTGTTATCATGAGTATAGATATAGGTACAGAGCCCTTGTCCCAGACAAGGTGTTACACTTGCCTATGTGTACATGCATAAGTCATATGGAATCAATCGTCTCGAGGTACGAATTCTTGCAAAAGCATGCGGACTTTAAATGTTTCATGCAGAGATCAAATTCATAAACATGTTCCATGATACTTGGAAACATGAGGACAATATGCATGACATGGAGTTTTCTTGGTGAGTGTCTTCATGGTTATTCCTGATTGGGCCGAATTCTTATAGGTACCTAAGTAGACATTACTTAGTTAATTGGGGTAGTTCTTGTGTTGTGTAATATCATACATATGCAATTAGCTTCTTTGATTTAGACATTTGTTGAAAATGGCATACTTATATTATACATGTAACAATCAAGATGTTGCCAATGGTGGTAACATCCATTATAGATTGAGTTATATTCATGAAACCATACATTAGGACTTGAAGGATTTTTATATTCAAGATGTGAGTCATTCAAAACATATTGCGTTATCAATTAAACTTGTCTTCAAACATTCTCAACTCTTATTTACATGGTAGGTCCAAGATTACCTCAACTATCGTTGATGGCCGAATTTTTGGGCTTAGGACCGAAAGACCCTCTAGCCACAATTTCATTTTACTCCTTCATTTCTTGTAGAAACTAATTGGATTTATTTTCTTTAGACATTTACACTTGGTGCTAGTATTATGGTCTCATAAAAAAATTAATTTACACTTGGACTCATTAGGCTAAATATCGAAAATGCCATTTGGGCCGAAATTATGTGGCCCCAAATATCTTAAATTCCATAATATGTAATTGTGTCACTTGTGGCCTTTTCTTTTCTTATTTATCACATTCCATAATTACAAATTATATCTTGATAATAATTGATACATCAAAATCACTTATCTTTATGCATTGGCCGAAAGTGGGGTGTTCAAGATGAAATTTTCTCCACACTAAAACAAATCTTGTTGTTCATAATAAGTCTAATATGTTCCAATCATGCTAAATGATAATATGCTCAAAACATATCACACATACATGCTTCTTATCACCAAAAATGAAGGTGCATGGATAAGGACCATATCAAATTAACATGCAAGGACATAATGTGTCTCACATTATGAGGATGATCATGCTAGACATAACATGCAACATATAAGGCTAGAAAATAGAGATTTCTATGACATTTCTCCTTTCTAAGACCATGATCATCAAGATACACAACATGATGATGCGATGAATTCATGGCTTAGATGGGAGGCCCTTGGACCATCCCCTATGGGGGTGAAAATCGATATGGTAACATTTTTAATGACCAAGATGACATCTTTTTGGACATGCATATGGAAATGGATGGTTTATGTCATCTTGAGAGTACACTCCTTTAATCTTCATGGAAATCCCCTTTTTCACATATGCATAAGAAGAAGATAGACATGCATGTATCAAAATAATCAAAGAAGAGCATTCTTATATACTCCTTAGAACCTCATCTTCATATGTATACTAACTATCATCCAAGTTGTGAAAGTAAAATATCATTGTGACCTTCATGACATGCCCGGCCTATATGACCAAGTGATGGTCTAATTCAATGTTGCATGTTGAGTTTAAGTAGTACTATAGGCATATTTGATAATTTTCCTCAAGGAAAGAGAAATACATCTACAATTTCAACATGCAAGCCTTCATTAATGTCATCAAAGATTAGAGTTCATAGTTTTAGTTGCATGCATAATCCAATAGTTATCAGTGAGCATGCTAATCTTCATTCTACATGTGCTTGAAAAAACTAGGAGCAAATACTTGCCTTGGTAGCTTAAGTCTTACACTAATTGAAGAAAGATTGCTTCTTTGGCCCCTATCTTGAAAGTTACGGCCTTGAAGGCCAAAATGGAGAAAGAATTAGTCCTATTTGATAAGAAAGAGTATAAACGTTCTAAAATTAATCTTAGATGAACTTTACCTTGGATTTGACTTAGTATTCTTCACTTATCAAGTTGAAGAATCTCTTTTATTACCTTGTTAAGGCCTACGGTTTTACAGAGCCAAATGAGAGACATGGAGGGTCTTGGTGAGAGAAATAGAATTAAATGGAAAGAAGATAGATGAAATGAAGGATGTGGTTACCTAGAATGAAGTTTGTCATTTGCTTGAAATTAAAAGAGCTCCTTTGACCCACGGCTTGAGTCTTCTCGGTTGGGGATGATGGGAAGAGAGAGACTTAATTTTGTAGAGGGAGTGTAATGTGGTGGAAACTTGTGAGGAAGGAGTCTACTAGATGTAGAATGAAGGAAGGAACCAATTTGAGTTGTATTTTATGGCCCAAGGGAAGCCTTGGCCGGATGGAGTTGGGAGGAGGTGATGATGGATATTTCTTGGATAAGGAAAGTAGTAGAAAGGAAAAGTGTGTGCATGAAATTTGAGTGGTAGAATGTCTTGTTGGTGTAAGGCATGCCTAAGAGGAGAAGAAGAAAATGAAAGAAAAGTTGATGTGTGAGAAGAGGGGGGGAAAACCGGATGTGGGTGGTGGGAATAAAGATGATGATTGTTTCTTGGTTTAAGGAGATAATGGAACAAAAAGTTTTTGCATGCAATCCTATTGGATGCATGTCTTACATAATAAAAGGTATAGCAATGATGGAACGCAAAATTAGAAGGAAAGGTTTAGAATTTCCTAGAAATTGAAAAGTGGGCGTGGGGCGGTTGGGAAAAAATTGGGGTGTAGGTGGGTAGTGAATTTACAATTCCATCCCTCCTTTGTCTCCTTATGTGGTAATTTTCTTTACTCTTCATTTAATGGCTAAATAAAACTTGTACTATCCTTTAAGTTTAAATACTAGTCTTACACTCCATAATTGATCTAGTAATTTCTACAATCTCCTTATATTATCCACTAAACCTGTTATCCCAAAACATCATAAAATTTATGCTACGTACATGACGGACACGGATGTAACAACTATTTTCTTCTTCTTTTATTATTTTCTCTTTCTCTTAGCCTCAAGCCTATCATACATATCTTCCATATACTATATAGGCTTTGTGTATACCACCCATATACGTTCATTTCATGTTAAAGGTTGATCAAGATGTGATCAAACTTGGAGGCTATGTGGAGCTTATATTGCACTATGATTGGTGGAGAATGATCCTCAAAGAATGCAAGTATTGATGGAGATCAAGACACACAAGGACAGTTTTCAAAATTCAAAAGAGGTGCTGAAATTTCAGCATGTGCATGGCAAATGTTTTGCATGTGTTCAAGTTCAAATTCATTCCAAAAATGAGGGGCAATCAAGACATTTGAAATAGGAATTATTTTCAGATTTTTATTGGTGTTTTCAATGTCGTATATTATGTGCCAAGTTGGATAAATGAAGACCCTATCATAGAGTGACAACAAGGTGAAGGCACATCACTTGTCCAATCACATTTCACCAAGTAAGCAAAGGTATGTCACAAAGCTATAAAAGGTATCTTCCAAGGGCATTCAAGACATTCTTCAAGAGCATTCTCAGCCTAGGGGCCGTGTCATACATGCTACAAAAGGGAGGAATATGATCAAATAATGCGAGACTCAATTTCATATTATATCAAGTGCAAAGCAAGACTTCTCTTTTTCTCCTATTTTCTTCTCTTGCGCATAGCCTTAAGCCTATCACATCAAGTGCAAAGCAAGACTTCTCTTCTTTTTCTTCTATCTTTTTCTCTTGCACGTAGCCTTAAGCCTATCGTATATACATTCTATAATATGTATAGGCTTGATTCTTGCAACCCATACACATTCCATTCTTGTACAAGGTTGATCAAGGTGTGATCAAACCTTCATTAGTGAGGTTGTGGTGTTCTTGTTGATTGTTTTTGTTATTCATTGTAAAAGGGGTGGACATTAAAGGAGTTAGTATAACTCCAGCCACCTATTTCCTAAGGTGCTTTTGGTGATTAGTGAATACCGAAGAAGATGTCCTCAAAGACTGGAGTAGGTCGTTTTGATAGAACCAATATAAAAATCTTGGTGTTCTTACTATTAGCACTTTTACTCTGAATTTTTGTTTTTACATTGTTTTCGATGCCACTGAAAAAATAGCAAACGCTTTCTAAAATCATCAAATTTTGCAGAGACATAGGTAAAGGTTTTAGGTTTCATTTAAGACAAGTTTCATTGAATGTAGATAAGTATAAATCAATCAAACGTTCATATTTCTAAGACTAGTGCAGTCTAATTTTCAGATTGGCAAAGTTTGAGAACATCAATGTGGTTGATATATTTGCCAAAGGAATTTCAAAAACCTGTTTTCAACATATTAAACTAGAAAGTATAAGGGACATCTCATAAAATTTTCAGATCACTTGGAGTTGTCATTGAATAGGAATTAATTTTTCATTTTGGGAGAAAGTTTTTCATAGATTGTCAAAGTCCAATTAAAAATTGTTTTTCAGTTCCTTAAACTTCGAGTTTTAATCTGAAATTTTTACTGCATATAGATAACATCTAAGAGTACATTTTTACACAATTTCACTAATTTTGGAGGTCTATTATAAGTGAAGCAATTCTAGTACATGACTAGTACTCACTTCATATTTTGGTTTCAATGTTTTTTATATGTTTTCCTTTAATACAAGTTTCTCATAGTTGAAAATTATCTAAGTCAATCTTAGGCATTCCGCTTATTGGACTTTTCCTAGGTAATTTTCCAGTATTTGAAATCCCCATATGGCTTAATCGTCTCTGCCATAAGTTCACATCTAAGTCATGTGATATTAAACACTAGATCTTAGCATCTTACATGTTATTTAATGATAATGTATAAATATTATCATCCCTATTTCCTTTTAACACAATTTCTCCTTTTTTATTTGTCATATCACAAGAATCGGGGAGACAAGAAACATCGTATCCACAATGAATATGTTGCAAAATTGATGCGAGAATCCATGGGCTCCTACATTTTCCACCTGCAAACGTCCTTCACTAGGGTTTAGGCACAAGGAAGGAGACTTCCCCTTGCTTCCTTAGTGATGAAAACGGTTGGTTCAAACGAGCAAGAACCAAGACATCAAGATGGTCGTTGATCAGGCAAACTGGGTGGACCTCTTGGAAGGCACCTTAGAGCAATGGCAACACCTTCAAAATACCCAACTTTGAAGGATATTAACCTAGGTTTTTAGTCCAAAACAAAGAAAACAAAGTCTCACTAAGTTATGGAGAAAAGATCAAAATTATTTCATAAATGTGCTAAGCTACCATCACACAGACAAGAGCCTTATTTATGGACTAGATGTCATCCATTTCAAGCCTTGAGATGATCAGATATTATCTCAAAGAAACTAGCTAATAAATGTTTAAAAATTGAAATTTGTTTGACGTTCAAATCGAAAACAAATTCTAGCTTAACACATCCAGCAGTGTGTGTGGGGATCCAATGGGAGTGTTGGAGACTTGATTTGATGGTTAGAAGGTTGTTGGAGTTGAATTCAAAAGTTGGTTGAAGATTGAATCTAAATTGAGTTTGAATCTAAATCCAAATTTTGATTCAATTTTTGAGTTGTGATCCAATCTTCTTTTCTTTCAAATTGGCCAGGTGTTTTGAGACTCCATAGGTGGTGCATGACTTGTCTTGCATCTTGAAATTCAAGTCTCAAATTGGTTAGAACTTGAAATCCAGATCATGTTTGAATTTGAATTCAAGTTTAAATTCAAATTGATATCAATTTTTGAACTCACTTGGCTGGCCCTATCATTGGTTGTTGGGGATAATATTGAGCTAATTTTGAGAAGAAATTCCAGCTTGGACAAGCCTTGAAAACTCTGTGATTGATGTTGTCTTTGTTGAGACAAACATTCTTCTCAGCACAAGCATTCCTTTTGTCTCCTTCTATGGCACATTCCTTAAAACCCAGCATGTGGACCTCCGTTGGCATGAAACATTGCATGTACCTGCTTACCTACAAGACAAACACATAGAAACAAGGATCACAAGAAAACAAGACAAAATCAAAATAAAAAACACTAACACACGGAAGGTACCTGACGTTCATAGTATGGTTTCAATAAGGTGAACCCAATGAACCTCAGGTTTATCTTGCACATGCCAATACAAGAATGTTCCAACTTGATGTCCAAGTTCTCTAGCCCTCCTTTTTGTTATAGGACCTATGACCTCCTGATGGGATCCCTGATCCTCATCAATACCCACTTCCCAAGAGGATTCATCCTCGAATCGAAAGGTTCATCAGTGAAATGAGCGAGGTCACCAACATTGAAAGTGGAAGAAACAGAACCATGCCTCTCTGGAAGATCAAGGATGTAGGCAATGTCACATATGCGCTTTAATATTGGAATGTCCCATCTCCTCTAGGCAACAATTTTGATTTTCTTTCGTTAGGAAACCTTTCTTTCTGTAAATGTAACCAAACCAAATCACCTGGTTCAAACACAACTTATTTTCTATGTTTGTTGGCTCGTTTTGTATAAGCTTTATTTTTCTTCTCAAGTTGGGCTTTAACGTTTTCATGCGGTTTCTTTATCCTTTCAGCTTTTTGTTTACCATCCATACTTGAACGTTCATGTAAAGGAATGGGAATCCAATTAAGAGGGGACAAGGGGTTAAAAACAATTTCAAATGGACTATGTAAGCTATCGTGATGAACACTCCTATTGTATGCAAATTCAATATCTGGTAAACAGTCTTCCCAGTGCTTGAGATGCTTTTGCAAGATGGCACACAAAATTTGGGAGAGAGTACAGTTAACAACTTTAGTTTGTCCATCAGTTTGTGGGTGAGCTGAGGTAGAAAACAACAATTGAGCACCAAGTTTAGCCCACAAAAAAAACCAAAAATGACTTAGAAATTTTGTATCAATGTCAATTACGATGGAACGTGGCATGCCATGCAATCTTACAATTTCTCTAAAAAACAAGTCAGCAACATATGTGGCATCATCTACTTTCTTTTATTCAATGAAGTGCACCATTTTTGAAAACCTATCTACCACAACATGAATGCTATCCCGCCCTCCTCGAGACCTAGGAAGTCCTAAAATGAAGACCATTGAAACATCAATCCAAGGGGAATCAAGAGCAGGTAAGGGTGTGTAAAGGCCATGTGGTTGAGATTTTGATTTTGCTTGCTTGCAAGTGATGCAACTACAACACAACCTCTCGGCATCTACGTGCATGTGTAGCCAGTAGAAATGTTCATTAAGGGTTTCGAGGGTTTTGAACACTCCAAAATGGCCCATTATTCCTCCTCCATAGGCTTCTCTAATCAAGGCTTCTAGTTGGGACGAGTGAGAGACACACAACTTATGCTCCTTAAAAAGGTAACCCTCATGCATGTAGAATTTTCGGAAGGGTGCCTCTTTACATGCCTCAAAGATTGTGCCAAAGTCATGATCATTTGTATGTAGGTCCTTAAGTGATTTGAATCCCAAGAATCGAGAGGATAAAGTAGTCATTAATGTGTATCTCCTAGAGAGGGCATCATCAACTATATTGACCTTTCCTTGTTTGTACTTAATCACATAAGGGAATTGCTCAATAAACTCTACCCATTTAGCATGTCTCTTGTTCAGCTTTCGTTGCGCTTTAAGGTACTTGAGGCTTTCATGGTCAGTGTGGATCACAAACTCTCTAGGTTGAAGGTAGTGTTGCCACGTTTGTAGGGATCTCACAAGGGCATAAAGTTCCTTATCGTATGTAGAGTAATTCAGTGAGGCACCTTTAAACTTTTCACTAAAGTAGGCTATGAATTTCTTTCCTTGGGTCAATACCGCTCAAGTACCCACTCCACTTGCATCACATTCAATTTCAAAAGTCTCATCGAAGTTTCGTAACCTAAGGATGGGTGCAGTGGTTAGCTTCCTTTTAAGTTCATCGAATGCCTGTTGCTGTGGTTCCTTCCACTGAGAAGCCACATCTTTTTTTACAATCTCATTTAGGGGTGCAGCTATGGATGAAAAATCTTTGCTAAATCTCCTATAGAAACTCGCAAGTCCGTGGAAGCTGCACAATTCCGCTACAGTCTTAGGGGCAGGCCACTCCGCAATTGACCTAACCTTCTCCTCATCCATCTCTATTCCCACAGCCAAGATGACAAAGCCTAGGAGGACTACTTGTTCCAAACAAAAAGAGCACTTCTTAAAGTTGGCATAAAGTTGTTCTTTTTAAGCTTCTAAAACACGGCCCTAATATGGTCAAGGTGATCCTCTATGGTTTGGGAATAGATTAGGATATCATCAAAGTAAACCACAAAAAATCGTCCTATAAAGGCCCGTAAGACTTCATTCATCAACCGCATAAAGGTACTAAAGGCATTGGTGAGCCTGAAGGGCATCATTAACCACTCATAGGCCCAAACATGGTTTTGAATGCTGTCTTCCATTCATCCCCTTCTCTTATCCGTATTTGAAAGTACCCTTGTTTGAGGTCAATCATGGTGAAGTATCTAGATCCATGCAACATATCCAACATATCATCCAACCTACGTATGGGATACCTATACTTGACAGTGATTCTGTTTATGGCACGGCAGTCAGTATAGATTCTCTTGGTTCCATCCTTCTTGGGTACTAAAATGACATAGACGGCTGATGGTCTTAGGCTCTTTCCATCCTTCTTGGGTACTAAAATGACAGAGACGGCTGATGGTCTTAGGCTCTCCCTGATTTGTCCACTTTCTAGGAGTTCCTCTACCTGCCTTTGAATTTTCTTGGTTTCTTCAAGGTTGGCTCTATAGGCTGGTCTGTTGGTTAGGACAGCTCCTGGGACAAAGTCTATCTGGTGTTCTATTCCACTTATAGGTGGTAATCCTGATGGTGGGTCGATGGGAAATAGAACATCGTACTCCTGTACAAGTGATGCGACAGATGTAGGTAGGTTGGGCGGGAGATCGTCTACCAAAAGGTAACACGCCTTAGGAAAGAGAATGAGGACGGTTTGGTTGTCATTTTTGGCTCGTGTCACCTCTCTTTTCTTTGCAAAATACCCACACTTCTTTTTGGATCAATGATACCTATGGGTACTGTAGCGCCCCGGCCTGGACAGCGGACCCGAACTGGTGCACCCGTCGTAGCCTACTGAGAGGACTACCAGACGTCAAAACTCTCACATACACGTCATCGTTGAAGTAAAAGAGATATAAGCGGAGAGATGCTTACAAATTAAAATCTAAATCAATCAAATATATATTCTCCAAAACATAAGTGAATGAAACAGTTTATGGTCGCAGCCATTTAATTCTCAAATGAATGAAGAAAAGTTAAGACAATATGAAAGTAGATTATAACAGTTCCCAAGATAAGCTCTAAGCACCCCATTCAGCTCACTCGCCGTCGTCTTCTATGAAAATCATATCATAATCAGGCTCATCTGCAAGACAACAGGTAGAACCCTTAGCGAAAAACGCTAGCAAGTAACCCGCTTATAAGACATACGAGATCATCACATGGCAAGACATGAGTGAATATCAATATCATGGGGAAATTGGGGCACATGTCCTGAATTATTCCAAAATTCAAATTTACTTGCATAATGAACGAAAGGAACAAGTAACAAACAAATAAACAATGATTCACTTACCTAACATTCGTACCGGAACGAAACACATGATGCATGACGTTTCAAGGAATGGTCTACACTACACAATCCCAGATGCTTATGCAATACTTTCCAAAACAGTGCAATGCATGTCACAATGTCCGGTCACATAACTTTATACTCTGTGGTGGGCCACAACTTGTCTTTATACCTTGTGACACATCACAGCTTAACTTTATACCCTGCAATGTTCCACAGCTTGTCTTTATACCCTGTGTCACACTACAGCTCACTTTATACCCTGTGATGGTTACAGCTTGTCTTTATACCCTGTAATGCATCACAACTCATTTCGAAAAGACTTTATACCCTGTGCCAAGGCACAGCTCTTATCAAAACATAATGCAAATGCAAGTGTCATCATGCAAATATGCACATCCAACATATCATTCAATCACTCGAGGCGCATCTCATTCACACATTCAAGCGTATCACTACATGTTCAGGTCTACCTCACAGAAGGAATCACACTAGGAACACAAGGAATGGAGTAGACACTCTCACACGCTCTAGTTGAAACTTATCGAAGCCTCAAGCATTCACTCTTAACCCCTTAGATCACCCACACTGAAGTCCAATTCAACATACCTCCCGAATTCCTCACCGTTGATTCACCATCTTAGATTGTGTTCCTAAGACTTACACTAGCCTCAATCAGGTCCTAAGAAGCCTCTAGTATCCCCCAATTGGTCCTCTAGCTTCCCTTTTTCTTCTTCTATTTTCCCACAAAACTGTATAGCATCATACCCTACATCGATATATCGATGTCACATCATACCCTGACATCGATCGATCGAAGTCCCTCAGAATACTTTCTGCCTCAGTTTAGTCAATCCCTCAGCCTACATTGATCGATCGAAGTGACTTCATACCCTGACTTCGACCGATCGAAGTTCGTCAGAAACTTTTTGCCTTACATCGATCTCTCCTTTTTCCTTACATTGATCGATCGATGTACATAATTCAATGACATCGATCGATCGATGTACATCATTCGATGACATCGATCGATCGATGTCTAGGATTCCCAGAAAATAACTTTACGTTTTTTGCAGAACTCCAGAATCAAACCTTTCAACCGTTCACACACTTCATCCCAATCATTCCAAGCTTAATCCCTGCTATGATCTCATCCTTAAAACACAAATTGAACACTACGCACACACATACCAAAGATTCAAGCCTAGAACTCAAAGATTTCAACCCTACGAATCCAAAGATCCCACCTTTCACCCTCAAATTCTAATAATATCGCAGCAAAAAGGGGATTCAAGGGATGGGGATTTACAGGAATTTATACATTCATCAACATCAAATTATGTTTTCAATGTACGATGGCCAAAACATCAAATCCAAAACACAGAAATTGCACAGAAATCACATATAGATAAACAAGGGCATAATACTGCATGGTGATCAAATTTTGATACAAAAGTAGGGCCTTTTTCTTCGTAAATCGTAGGAACTTATAAGATGATTACTTGCCTTTAATTACTGATACTCGGATTGATAAACAAAAGGAGGTTGGATCGATTCCTGAAGGTTGTCTCCCTCACCTAGGGCTTGTAACCGTTGACTTTTGATAAGAGGAGGAGGAGTCGACTCTTTTTCTGAGAATGGGGGAAAACTGACGTCCTGTCAGTTTTTATTATGGGGAAGGGCAAAACTAGAATTTCTAAATTGTATTTTTTTTACTTAAATCCTTTTCTTTAATTCTTAAATTCTAATGTTTAATTCAGTATTAATTGCTAATTAATAGGTTATTAATTTCTTTAAATCTATCCTCCTATTTAATTAAGTTCCGGAAGGTGCAGGGCATAACATTCCACTCCCCTTATGAAAAGTTTCGTCCTCGAATGACATACCTTATTGGAAGAGATATGGATACAACTCCTTCATCTGCTCCTCAAGTTCCCACGTGGCTTCACGCTTTGTATAGTTACTCCATTGAATCTTGACATACGGAATCACACGTTTGCGTAGAACTTGATCTTTCCTGTCTACGATCTTCATAGGGTACTCTTCATGCCTGGCATCATCCTTAACTTCCAACGGTTAAGCCTCAATAATATGATTCGGATATGGCATGTATTTCCTCAGTTGAGAAACATGAAACACATTGTGGACTTGCGATAAGATCGGAGGCAATGCTAGTCCGTATGCTCTTTCTCCAACCTTGCCAAGTACCTCGTATGTACCAATGTACCGAGGGCTTAACTTGCCTTTCATCCCGAATCTCGCAACCCCATTAGTGGGTGAAACTCATAGATAAACCTTTTCACCTTCCTCAAACTCCAAGGGCTGTCTTTTAGAATCCGCCCAACTTTTACTGCGATCTTGTGCCACCTTTAGTCTTTCTCTTATAATCTTCACCTTCTCAATAGTCTGCTCAATCAACTCTGGTGAAGTGATCGTCCTTTTCCCAACGTCGTCCCAACAAACCGGGGATGTGCACTTTCGTCCGTAAAGAGCCTTAAATGATGCCATACCAATCGCATTGTGGTGACTATTGTTGTATGAGAACTACATCAGTTTCAGCATACTATCCCAGTTCCCTTTAAAATCCAACGCTCATGCCCTCAGCATATCTTCCAAGGTTTGAATGGTCCTCTCAGACTGTCCATCCATCTGAGGGTGATAAACCATGCTCATCCTTAGTTCAGTGCCCATAGCTTTCTGGAAAGCCATCCAAAATTTAGAATTGAATCTGGGATCACGGTCCGACACAATACTGACGGGGACTCCATGCAAGCTTACAATGTTATCCATATATATATTGGCCAATTTCTCATAATAAGTACCATGCGGCACAGCTATGAAGTGAGCTGTCTTTGTCAAGCGATCGACAATCACCCGAATCATCTCATTCCCACTTCTGGTTTTGGGCAACCCCATCATGAAATCCATAGTCACATGCTCCCACTTACATTCTGGGATCTCCATTGGCATCATCAAGCCGCCATGTCGCTGATGCTCCGCTTTGACTTGCTGACATACTAAACATTTCTCGACATACTCCACAATACTTCTTTTCATCCCTATCCACCAACAATTCATTTTAAGGTCCTTATATATTTTTGTGCTCTCGGGGTGGATAGATAACCGTGAGTTATGAGCTTCACACAACAATTCTCTACGAAGCTCTTCCTTATCTGTACGCATAGCAAGTTTTGAAACCATAGACTTCCATCTTCTCTCAGCTAGAAATCTCTTACGGGGCCCATGTTCAACTTGTCATGTATTTCCTTCAGTTCCGCATCGTCATATTGAGCTCCTTTTATTCTGTCTACTAAGTTTGGGGTGATAGATAAGGCCGTAAGGACATTCGCCATTGAATCCACAACATCGAGACCGAACTCCTCAATCTCTCGTTCCAAAGGAGACTGTCTAGCGTGACTAGACTTCCTGCTCAACGCGTCCGCCACTCTGTTGGCTTTACCGGGGTGATAGTTAATGGTTAGGTCATAATTCTTAAGTAATTCCAACCATCTCCTTTGTCTCATATTCAGCTCTTTCTGCGAAAAAAAATATTTCAGGCTCTTGTGGTCAGTGAACACGGCACACATTTCTCCATATAAGTAGTGTCTCCAAATCTTAAGGGCAAACACTACTGCTACGAGTTCTAAGTCATGTGTCGGGTAGTTCTATTCGTAAGGTTTCAGCTGTCTCGAAGCGTAAGAGATAACTCGCTCATTTTGCATCAGGACACAACCTACAAATGGAAGGTTAATTCACGTCCAGTGTATATATATATATATAATACAACAGTTGCAATTATATACATACCTAGTCCTTTCTTGGACGCATCACTATAGATCACAAAGCCATCGGTGCCAGAGGGTTGTGCCAACACCGGGGCCGTGGTCAATCTCTTTTTGAGCTCGGAGAAGCTCTGCTCGCATTCGGCAGTCCACTCAAACTTAGTTTTCTTCTTGGTAAGTCGGCTCAGTGGAACTGCAATTGTCGAAAATCCTTCAACGAACTTCCTATAGTAGCCTGCTAAACCTAGGAAACTTCGGACTTCTGTCACGTTTGTGGGTCTCGGCCATTCAGTGATGGCTTCCACTTTCTTAGGCTCCACTAAAATTCCATCCTCCGAAATCACATGCCCAAGAAAAGTCACACTCTTTAGACAAAATTCACACTTGCTGAATTTGGCATACATCTTTGGCTGTCTCAGAATTGCCAACACCTCTCTCAAATGTGCTGCATGGGATTGTTCATCAGGGGAGTATACTAAAATGTCATCAATGAACACCACCACAAACCGATCTATCTACTCTTGGAACACGGTGTTCATTAAATCCATAAAAGATGTTGGGGCATTAGTCAGTCCAAAAGGCATCAGCAAAAATTCATAATGCCTATATCGAGTATAGAAAGCGGTTTTAGGAACATCACTTGCTTTCACAAGCAACTGATGGTACCCCTGACGAAGGGTGATCTTTGAGAACAATCGGACACCCTTCAATTGATCAAATAAGTCCTCAATCCTTGACAGTGGGTATTTATTCTTGATGGTTATCTTGTTCAGCTCTCTGTAATCGATACATAATCTTAAAATGCCATCTTTCTTCTTGACAAATAAAACAGGGGCTCCCCATGGTGATACACTGGGTCGGATTAGCTTCTTGTCTAACAACTCCGGTAGTTGACCCTTTAACTCCTTAAGTTCAGCTTGGGCCATCATGTAAGGTGCCTTAGATATAGGCTCAGCTCTTGGGATCAAATTAATTTCAAACTCCACTTCTCTTGATGGGGGTAGTCCAGGCAAATCGTTTGGAAATACGTCTTTGAATTCATTGATCACCGGACCTGATCAATGGAGAGAATTTCTTTCTTAGTATCCATAGCATATACCATGAATATCTTTGCTCCCTTTTGCAAAGCCTTGAAAGCATTAACCACCGTCAAATAAATTTTCTTGGGGGCCTTTGTGAGCTTGACATTTCCTTGCACCATTACTTCATTCATCTCGGGATCCTTAATGGTTACTTGTTTATGTCTGCAGTCAATATTGGCATGATACTTAGTCAACCAATCCATGCCCAATATCACATCAAAATCCCACATCGCAATCGGAACCAATGTGGCGGGAAATACTTTATCATCCAACTCCAAATCACAGTCCTTGTACTGATAATATGACACTAGTACTTGATCACCAGCTGCCTGCACTCTGAAGGGGGTCTCAAGCCACTCGGGCAGACAATCAAGTCCTTTGGCGAATTTCTTAGATATGAAAGAGTGACTTGCACCACTATTAAATAACAGATTCGCAGGCACTTTATTTACTAGAATAGCACCTACCAACGAAGAACATAGCACAGAAAATCTCACATAAAGCAAATTTTAATTCCAACTTAAACAACTAAGATTTAACTTAAGTCATACCTGTCACGACATCGGTGTTCTCCTGCACCTCGGCGTCCGTCATGACATGGACTCTGGCATTGGTCTTGGGCCTAGCTCTTTGTTGCTGCAATGGCCCGGCGTCTCCCTATGGTCTCTGCTTTCACTCGGGACAATCCTTGATTCTGTTGTCAGTCTTACCACACTTAAAGCATGCTCCCGTCTTCTTCCAACACTCTCTCACATGATTTTTCTGGCAATGGGGACACACACCTGTCGCCTGTCGATCAGGCTAACTCTGCTGCGGTGTCCAATGAAACTGTCTCGACTGGCCTCTTCTAGGAATCTTGACCCAACGCCCGGGTCTTCCTCCACTCCTATCATCTCCTGGCCTCTTGCCTGTGTCGTCATGAGCCTCTCTAGGCTGAGACCTGCGCATATCACTTTCCACTCGATAACAGACATCCAACATCTTAGCAAATGTCTTTAAGCTGGATCCTGCTATATCTGTCTGAATTCGGGGTTCAAACCTTGCTCGAATTTGAGCATCTTCATCATGTTATTTTCCAGCACCATGGGCCTGAATTTTCTCAAGGCGTGGAACCAGTCAGCATATTCAGAAATGGACATCCTATCCTGCTCTAGTTTATCAAACTGCCTCATCTTCTCAAGGATGGCAGTCTCAGGCACATAGTAGTTCTTGTAAGCTTCAACAAATTGTCTCCATAAAATGGGGGGAGTCATCTTTGGGAGAATACCATTCCACCAAGCATTAGCCCGGCCACTCAGGAAGGGCGTGACCACATCCACCTTATGCTCTTCAGGCACTTGCACTAGCCTGAAGCACTTTTCTACTTCATCTAGCAAAAACTAGGCTATCTCCGGATCTGTGGTCCCCTCAAAGGTTGGGACATGCATTTTCCGCATCTCCCCAATATAATACCGTATACCGTGCTGGGGCGGTGGTGGAGGAGGAGGTTGTTGCTGCTGGGTAACACCCTGCACAATTACCGTTATAGCATCCATTAGGGCGTGAGGCACGACCATCTGTGGTGGTTGAGGATTCTCGTTTCCGTTGCCACCGTTCCCAGGGTTTTCTCTTCTAAGAGGCATCTTTCTGCCCGATCAGCTCCTATTCGCATTCAGTAATTCAAAAGATAGTACTGAAGTCTCATATGTGTTACACGGAACGGAACTTGTATACGTTAAGGGAAGAACAAATAATATAGTCTTTAATTAAGTTATATCGCACTCGCATACACCCCACCCAATTCATCTTATATCTACGATCAAGTACTTAGACCTATGGATCAACTTAAGGTCAAAATCATAGCTTAAGACTCTATATGACATAACCTAGGTCTCCGAGGTAGATCTGAAGCCTAGGCTCTGATACTACCTGTAGCGCCCCAGTGCGGACAGCGGACCCGAGCCGGTGCACCCGTCGTAGCCTACTGAGAGGACTACCAGACGTCATAACTCTCACATACACGACATGCTGAAGTAAGAGAGATAAGCGGAGAGACACTTACAAATTAAAATCTAAATCAATCAAATATATATTCTCCAAAACATAAGTGAATGAAACGGTTTATGGTCGCAGCCATTTAAATCTCAAATGAATGAAGAAAAGTTAAGACAATATGAAAACAGTTTATAACAGTTCCCAAGATAAGCTCTAAGCACCCCATTCAGCTCACTCGCCGTCGTCTTCTATGAAAATCATATCATAATCGGGCTCATCTACAAGACAACAGGTAGAACCCTTAGCGAAAAACGCTAGCAAGTAACCCGCTTATAAGACATACGGGATCATCACATGGCAAGACATGAGTGAATATCAATATCATGGGGAAATCGGGGCACATGTCCTGAATTATTCCAAAATTCCAATTTACTTGCATAATGAACGAAAGGAACAAGTAACAAACAAATAAACAACGATTCACTTACCTAACATTCGTACCGGAACGAAGCATATGAGGCATGACGTTTCAAGGAATGGTCTACACTACACAATCCCAGATGCTTATGCAATACTTTCCAAAACAGTGCAAAGCATGTCACAATGTCCAGTCACATAACTTTATACTCTATGGTGGGCCACAACTTGTCTTTATACCCTGTGACACATCATAGCTTAACTTAATACCCTGCAATGTTCCACAGCTTGTCTTTATACCCTGTGTCACACTACAGCTCACTTTATACCCTGTGATGGTTACAGCTTGTCTTTATACCCTGTAACGCATCACAACTCATTTCGCAAAGACTTCATACCCTGTGCCAAGGCACAGCTCTTATCAAAACATAATGCAAATGCAAGTGTCATGATGCCAATATGCACATCCAACATATCATTCAATCACTCGAGGCACATCTTATTCACACATTCAAGCGTATCACTACATGCTCAGGTCTACCTCACATAAACAATCACACTAGGAACACAAAGAATGAAGTAGACACTCTCACACGCTCCAGTTGAACCTTATCGAAGCCTCAAGCATTCACTCTTAACCCCTTAGATCACCCACACTGAAGTCTAATTCAAAATACCTCACGAAGTCCTCACCGTTGATTCACCATCTTAGGTCGTGTTCCCAAGACTTACACTAGCCTCAATCATGTCCTAAGAAACCTCTATTATCCCCCAATTGGTCCTCTAGCTTCCCTTTTCCTGCTTCTATTTTCCCACAAAACTGTATAGCATCATACCCTACATCAATCGATCGATGTCACATCATACCCTGACATCGATCGATCGAAGTCCATTAGAATACTTTTTGCCTCACTTTAGTCGATCCCTCAGCCTACATCGATCGATCAAGTGACTTCATACCCTGACTTCGATCGATCGAAGTCCATCAGAAACTTTCTGACTTACATCGATCTCTCCTTTTTCCTTATATTGATCGATCGATATACATCATTCGATGACATCGATCGATCGATGTCTACGATTCCCAGAAAATAACTTTACGTTTTCTGCAGAACTGCAGAATCAAACCTTTCAACCGTTCACACACTTCATCCCAATCATTCCAAGTCTAATCCCTGTTATGATCTCATGCTTAAAACACAAATTGAACACTACGCACACACATACCAAAGATTCAAGCCTAGAACTCAAAGATTTCAACCCTACGAATCCAAAGATCCCACCTTTCACCCTCAAACTCTATCAAACAATAATAACGCAGCAAAAAGGGGATTCAAGGGATGGGGATTTGCAGGAATTCATACATTCATCAACATCAAATTATGTTTTCAATGTACGATGGCCAAAACATCAAATCAAAAACACAGAAATTGCACAGAAATCACTTATGGATAAACAAGGGCATAATAATGCATGGTGATCCAATTTTCATACAAAAGTAGGGCCTTTTTCTTCGCAAATCGTAGGAACTTATAAGAAGATTACTTGCCTTTGGTTATTGATACTCGGATTGATAAACGAGGGGAGGTTGGATGGATTCCTGAAGGTTGTCTCCCTCACCTAGGGCTTGTAACATTCGACTTTGGAGAAGAGGAGGAGAAGTCGAATCTTTTTCTGAGAATGGGGGAAAACTGACGTTCTGTCAGTTTTTATTATGGGAAAGGGCAAAACTGGAATTTCTAAATTGTATTTTTACTTAAATCCTTTTCTTTAATTCTTAAATTCTAATATTTAATTCAGTATTAATTGCTAATTAATAGGTTATTAATTTCTTTAAATCCCTCCTCCTATTTAATTATGTTCCGGAAGGTGCGGGGCATAACAGGTACTACCTCTACCTCATGATCATCTAATTTCGGATGACTTGTCTTGCATTTTAAAATCAAGTCTCAAATTTTTTTAACTTGAAATTCAAATCATGTTTGAATTTGAATTAAAGTTTAAATTCAAATTGATCTCAATTTTCGAACTCACTTGGTCGACCCTATCCTTGGTTGTTGGAGATAATTTTGAGTTAATTTTGAGAAGAAATTCCAGCTTAGACGAGCCTTGAAAATTCTATCTTTGAGGTTGTCTTTGTTGAGACAAACATTCCTCTCAGGACAAACGTTCCTTTTGTCTCCTTGTAGGGCACATGCCTTAAAACCCAGACTGTTGACCTCCGTTCGGCATGAAACTTTGCATGTACCTACTTTCCTACAAGACAAACACATAGAAACAAGGATCACAAGAAAATAAGACAAAATCAAAATAAAAACACACTCACACATGAAAGGTACCTAACATTCATAGTGTGGTTTCAATAAGGTGAACCCAATAAACCTCAAGTTCATCTTGCACATGCCTATACAAGAAGGTTCAAACTTGATGTTCAAGTTCTCTAGCCCTCCTTCTTGTTATAGGACCTATGACCTCCTGATGGGATCCCTGATCCTCATCAGAAATACTAAGTAAATTATAAGAAAGATTACTTACTAAAAACACATTTCTTATTTGAAATGTGTTCAGGTCCCAGATTGTTCCTTTTCCGACAATCTTTCATGTGTTGTTGTAACTGAATGTCACTTTTCCTCTATTCTCAACTTGTTCCAACCTATGAATAGTTTGGGGTTGCCAGTCATATGCCGCAAACATCCTCTGTCTAAAAACCACTTGGTTTTTAGATTCTTTGGTTTTACCTCCTTGTCTTCTTTGCAGTTTTCCTACAAAGGAGATAATGTTTTAGGTACCCTTTATTTGGTCCTTGCATGTTAGGGGCACTATCCTTGTTTATATACCTTTTAGGTATCTAAACTTGGATATATCTTTTGGGCACATAATAGCATTATAATAAGTTGAATACAAAGGGTTAACATGTATTTGTCCATTCACATTAAATGAAGACACATTGTCATTCATATTATATCTTGGTTTCTATTCATTATTACTTGGTTGATTTATATATTCTGTATAAGGCATACGATTTTGAGTTTTAAATGGCACCTAATGAGCATATGATACATGTTGTGACCATCCGAAGTATAGTCGTGGCTTACCCTATAATATAAAGTATGAAATGACCATAAACGGAAATATAGTAACAATAAGAAATTTTGTTGTGCATATTTAAAAAAATTTAACTTATTACATAACCTTTTCTAAAATATTATGGAAGAAGTAATAAAAATACCAATTAAATCTCCATTAGGGCATCCTAAGAGGAAGGAAAGTGACAAAAACACCCTTAGGGTGGCCGGCCCTTTCCTTCCAAAGGCCCAAAAAGTAGCCTCCATTCTAAAAGCATCATAAGACAAAAAGCTTTCCCATTTTAATTAGCCACCATAATAATTAACCTTCTTACATGCATGCAAAGAAAGTCATGATTATGTTCCTTTAGTCTCATAAATCCGGTCACCCTCTCTCCCTTAAATACAAATTACTCAAAACAATTCCATAACACTTAATCACTCACCAACACTCTCTTGCGTCACTAACTACTTTCCCCCTCCTCTGAAGCTTCAATTTTCGGCCATAGAGGAAGTGCAAGTTCAAGACACCAAGCTCCCTCAAGACTAGGTCACCACCACTCCTAAGATATGATAATCACTTGAAGTTAGATCTTTTGCCCTTTTAAAGTTTCTATTAAACCTAACTCACTCCTTGAAACCCTCCAAGCTCTCTACATTTGGCTTCAAGGGAAGAACAACAAGTCCCACTCAACCAAATTTTCAAGGCTAGTCCTCAAGGTTGTGAGGTGAGTATGTAGTTTCTAAGGTCTAAGTTTATATTCCTAGAAACCATTTATTAAGTTAAGTGTACCATCCCAACCACCCTGAAACCTGTGGCCTCCTTCACATTCCTTAAGGGTATTATCAAGATCAAGAAGGGAAGGGACTCTAGGAGGTTAAGACGCACCGTTCCAACTCCATCAAGGTAAGAGTTCTATAAACTTTTAAGCTCCCTATCCTTTACTTGTAAAGGTTTCACTCACCTTCCTTATTTGTGTGGAAACCGTATACTACACTTGAAAGGGGAGGTGATTTCAAGCTCTAGGAAGAACCACCAACACGCAAGACACCAACTTGAAGACTTGCAAGGCAAGTCTCCTTTTATTCTTCTTGAAACATTGAGGAGCCATGGATAAGAGATTTTAGCATATTCAAGGCCCTAACCATGTTTGTATTAAGCTCATCTTCCTAAGTGCCATACTGGAAATTTTTGGCCTAGGTCACATGAAGAGGTTGTGATGCATGAAAATGAGCATAGAGAGATGTTTTAGGCGTTTAAGCTAAAGACTCATATCATGAGGTAAAATAAATTAGAAAGCAAAGAACTCCCCTACCCCTAACCCATGGTTTTGAAGCTACCAAGAAGCATAGTTTGTCTCACCACACTAAGCCACTAGAATATCTAAAATAGTATTAGGATGGTTAAGTAACTTGATTAATGAAAGACTAGGGGGTTGTTTTGGTAAATCTTTATTCTTGACTATGAATAACTAGGAGACTACTTTATGCATATGAAGACATGATTAAAAAGTCAATAAGTAAATGGATAAGGTACTTTGAGAATTAAATACATAATAAAAGATATAAAGAAGGCATCTAGAGGGTGCAACCTCCTTGACTCTCGGCCTTGATGAGGAAAGTCAGGGTAATAATGGGTTAAATTGTTGTGGTATCTAAGGTGGTTTAAAGGTCATTTTGAAAGTAATATTTCATTTAAAATAAGGGTTAAGAGAATGTTTTGACTCATGACCAAGGTTGTTAGGTTTTAAGGTCCACAAGTGATTTATTATGTTAGGACAATCACATATGAGGGACTGTTTTGTATGTTTTATTATATGTGGTCTATTTGAGTAATATTCTAACACTTGATTATGTTTATTGAAGCTAAGGAAGATGTGCTCCAAGGTATAGCCAGTAAGAGTGGATAGATGGCTCAAGGACAAGTTTGGAATCACTAAAACGAAGTTGCTAAATTTGTTGGTTCACAACATGAAATTAGTGTGTCATGGCCGCATGTGTGAATGGGTAAATTAACAAAAGGGAAAGCTAAGGGCTACCTAAAGTTGAATATTAGTACGTTAGGTGCTATTAAGAATAAATGGTAATCATAAAAGACGAATTTGGATGCAGAATAGCATAAGAAACCGAAATAGGGGTTGTTTCTGTATTCTTGTGCAAAGCAGTCCAGTTTGGCCCCCCAAGTCCGCGCAACAACTCGTTAATGTATGCCTAGATAATATGACACTTAAATAAATCAGTTTACGGAAGACTTCAGTAGTATGGAAATGTTTAAGGACTAAAAGAAGGATTAAAATGTTACGACACACTGTTGAAATTTTCAGCTTTGCGAAATGAATAAGTTATGAACCGTAGTCGTTATAAAAATGAACTTAAGCACATTTGGATCGTTGAAAACTCATCACATACCGTATTATGCATCGTGTGCATGTCATGTCATTTTTGAAAAAGGGGTAACATTCGGTTTTGAAGAGAGATTGAAACAGTTATAAAAACCTGCATTAAAAGATTGCCTTTCGTTTGATTCCGGTATATATTTGGTGTTGGTATTAGGGCATATGTTCTGTTCTGGATTCATATGAGGTATTATTCTGTTCTGGACCCAAACATAACATCCTACTGTGGTAGTCTGGGTATTGTTCTATTTTTGGACTCATATGGGGTATTATTCTGTTCTAGACCTGATATCGAGGGATTTTTCTGGAAACATACGTAACATCCTCAGTAGGATAGGAGGTAGACAGGGTACAATTTTGTCATGGATGGAATAACTCGTAATAGGTGATATGTCCATGCGTAGAGAGTAAAGGCCATGGCTTAAAGTTCTGTTCGGTTATGTTCCGTTCTGTCCTGTTCCATTTGTCCTGCATCACTTGTTCTATTCCGCACCACATCTCATGTTCATATCATCATTTCCCTTGTAAAATCCATCATGACTACTGTAGAAAGTAGAACAGTTACATACATGGGAAAGATAATGGTAAGTAAGATGTCAAGGGAAAGTCGATAAAAGATTGATACAACAGGTAAGTAATTATGTCTAAGTCCCATTATTGTATTGCTAGAATTTCTTATTGATCGTTCTAATGTCTTTTGGTAGAATAGATGGTTACTTGCTAAGTGATTTATCGCTCATTCCTTATTTATCATTTTTCAGAGCCACAAGAGTCTGAGATAGAGTATGTCGAGGATGAGCCGCAGATGCGTTACCCTTGAGAGATGCTGGCACCTAGGATTGATAGTGATGCTGTCTTAAGGACTATTTGACCATATTCTAGACTATGTTTAATGATATGTACTTTGTTTAACACTATGGACACTGAATGTTTAATGTTTTAAATTCTACCTATTTATCGCCACATTTTGATGTTTCCATTGGTAATCCATGACATAATCATGGACTTGTAACGGTCTCATATCGTCACCTTGTACTTTCCTTAGCAAAGTACGGTGGGTGAACCATACATGGGCACAGCGCGAGTGCGGGACGCTACAGGTGGTATCATAACGTAGAAACTAAGCGTTGATATTAGAACTCTAAGTTATGATCTTAGCATGAGAGATGGTCTTAGTCGAGGAAACGTAGCACAGATTTAGGGAACTGTTCTCCTTTCTAACTTTTGACTGGGTAAACAAGCATAATTAACCCTAACCTGCTAATAATTGAAAGTGTTCTTTTAGTAGCCAGGAAATAACGACCTGAGTAGATCATAATTTCTTTTCTGCATAATATCACTGTCAGTTAATTCTCACTTAACCTATAAACTTGGAAGTCGCTATGAAAGTGCAGATGGCTAGACCTCGAGACAGACCAGCTAGGGCCCAGCCGGCTATGACTAGGTCTCAGGAGTCGGTGATGCAGGTACCAGCCCAATCACATGATGGTCAAGTTGCAGCACCTCCACCACCACAAAATAAAGTTCCACCGCCTCCACCGCAAGTACCTAATCCTACTCCCTAGATACCTAACATGGCGGCCTTCCAGGCTTTCTTTCAGACTATGGCTCAGGTTGGACAGACGATGCTCAACAACCAAGCAGCTCCACCCCCTCCACCACAGCCACAGGAACAGTTGTTGGGGCCTAGATTCGTTTTTAGAGAGATGAAGAAAGCCAGGGTTCCTGGCTTTGAAGGAGATACCGATGATGTTGCCGTCGAGAAGTGGCTTGATGAGATTGAAAATTGCTTTGAGCTGATACAAATTCCAAATGATATGAAGGCACAGGTGATCAGGCCATTCTTGATTAGGGAAGCGAACCAATGGTGGAAGACAAATCTGCAACCTCTCCTAAAGCCAATATCCTGGACAAAACTTCTCAAAGAATTCCACAAGTTCTACATTCTGCCCTCCGTCACACTACTAAAGATGCATGATTTTGAGTCCCTTTAACAAGAGCCGGGCATGGCTGTATCAGACTATGAAAACTGAATGAGGAATGAACCAAGATATTGAAGTTTGAGAGGGGTCTGAACCCTGGATCCGCACATGGTTGGTCAACGCAAATCCTAAGAACTTTGGAGATCTGCTTGATGTATGCTACCGTATTGAGAGAGACATTATCAGGAAAGAGGAAGAAATAAGGAGCAAGAGGCCTAGGGAGTCGAATGGAGAACAGTTTGGCAATCAGACAAAGATGGCCAAGAAGAACACTTGACCGGTGCAGCATAAACAGTAGGGACCACAGCCCCAACCTCAACCTCAGCAGCAAGTGATTTGCCCCTGCACCAACTATCAGAAACCTCACCTGGGCGAGTGCCGATGGAAGACCGAAGGTTGTTTTCGCTGCAGGTAGACATGCCATATGGTGAAATATTGCCCAAAGAAAGGAGCCCAGCAGCAACCACCACAGTAGAAGAACCATCCCTGTGCAAATGCAAGAGTGCATATGATGACAGACCAGAGGTTGAGGAAGCACTGGACTTTGTGACGGGTACGATTAATACCAGTGCTTAAGTTAATCTTTATTGCTTTATGTTAGTTACCTAATGCATGAATACCATAGGAACCATACTAGTATGTCAAGTACCTGCGAACATCCTATTCGATAGTGGCGCCAGCCACTCCTTCGTATCCAAGTGTGCTAAGAACTTGAGCAGTGGCCCTTCTCTGTTGCAGACTCCATATCAGGAACAGGAAGCTGGTGACGAGGTGTTTGTGTCTCACAATCTATATAAGCACTACGCGATGGATCTGGAAGGGCAGGGATTTGAAGCAGATGTTATCCTTGGTATGGACTGGGTGTCAAAAAACCATGCGCATATCGATTTTCGTGAGAGGTGTGTGATAATAAAAGACCCTGCTCGAGAGGAAATTTCTTTTTAAGGGAACATCAAGTCAAAAACGACTCCCAAGAGTATGTACATGACCGCCGCTCGAGCATACCAGACGTTAAGGAAAGGTAATGACGAGTTTCTGGTATATGCCCTAGGTGCTAAATAAGATGTTCTCCCCCTTGAACATTTCTTGGTAGTTTTAGAATCCCTTGATGTTTTCCCAGATGAACTGCTCGGACTACCGCTAGACCGCGACGTGGAGTTTGAAATAAACCTGATCCCTAGTGCTGAACCCATATCAAAAGCACCCTACCAGATGGCACCCGCAGAGTTGAAGGAACTAAAAGAACAATTGATGGAACTGATCGGGAAAAAGTTCATCCGACCAAGCGTTTCTCTGTGGGGATCACCGGTGTTATTTGTGAAAAAGAAGGACGGGAGCTTACGGTTATGCATTGATTACCACAAGCTCAATAAAATAACAATAAAAAACAAATACCTTTGCCAATAGATGATTGGTTTTATCAATTATGGGTACGTAATTATGAATGATTTCTATCTAGGTACTATTGAACCCGTAAACCTTTGCACTAAATTACCTTTGCTAGGGAGCATGAGTATACAGTAAGATCGACATGCGCTCAGGTTACTATCAGCTGAAGATTAAAGATGCAGACGTGCCTAAGACTGCATTCAGGACTCCCTATGGACACTATGAGTTCCTTGTTATGCCCTTCGGCCTAACAAACGCCCCAGCTGCGTTTATGGATCTAATGAACGCAGTCTTCCGAGAGCAACTAGACAAATTCATATTAGTATTTATTGACGATATCTTGATCTACTCACCGGATGAGGAAGCACACACTGAACATTTGCGGACGGCATTGAGCATTCTGCATGAAAAGAAGCTTTACGCAAAATTTAGCAAAAGTGAATTCTGGCTACACAGTGTGACCTTTCTGGAGCACATAATTTCCGAAGAAGCTACCTCAGTTGATCTGAGGAAATTGGAAGCAATAACTGAATCGCCGAGACCAACTAATGTCACAAAAGTCAAAAGGTTCCTTGGCTTTGCTGGCTACTTTCGAATGTTTTTCGAACAATTCTCACGGAGAGCAGTCCCACTCACAAGGTTGACCCAGAAGAACACTAAATTTGAGTGGAGCCCTGACTGCGAGCAGAGTTTTACAGAGCTCAAGAAGAAACTGACTACTGCCCCAGTCTTAGTGCAACCTATCTCGAGTGAAGTATATGTTGTATTCGTTGATGCCTCAAAGAACGGTCTGTACTGATGTAGAGGGACTGAGTAATCATGTATGCTTCATGACAGTTAAATCTGTACGAGCAAAATTACCCAGTTCATGACTTGGAACTGGCATCTGTTGTTTTTGCCTTAAAGATCTGGAGGAACTACCTAAATGGCAAAAAATGCGAAATTTACACAGACCATAAGAGTTTAAAATACCTATTCACACAAAAAGAACTGAACATGCGACAACAACGATGGTTGGAACTAATGAAAGACAATAATCTTACCATCCAGTACCACCTGGGAAAAGCAAATACAGTGGCAGATGCTCTCAGCCGGAAGTCAAGTCACCTTCGTCAACTCCCATGGGAACGCAATCAAGGTTAGCCAGATTAAGGTTACCCAAATACAGTGGCCACACTGGTTATCACACCTTCCCTGATTGATAGAATCAAGGTTACCCAGAGGGCCGATGATCCATTGATGAAGATTACGAGTGAGTTGAAAGAAAATCCAAGCAATCATTTTAAGATCCGAGGTGATGGAATCCTCTGGTTGCGAGAGAGACTCCACATACTGAACAATGAGACCATTATAAGTGAAGTATTAAAAGAAGCTCATACCATTCGACTGTCCATCTACCCAGGATCAAACAAAATATACCAAGACCTGAAGAAAAATTTTTGGTGGCTAGGAATGAAGCACCAGATAGCGGAATATGCAGAAAGGTGTCTTACTTGTCAGCAAGTCAAGGTCGAACACCAGTGACCAGTCAGCCTTCTACACCCTCTTGACGTCCCAGAGTGGAAATGGGACCATGTGACCATGGACTTTGTCACTAATCTTCCCAGGACCAAGCGGCAATGATACCCTATGGGCGATAGTCGACCGCCTCACAAAGACGCTCACTTCTTGCCCATGTCCATCGGTTCATCCATGGAGAAATTAACAATGATGTATATGAATGAAATAGTTATTCTGCATGGTGTACAAATAAGTATAGTCTGCGACCAAGACCCCCGATTCACATCGATGTTTTGGACTGCTTTTCAGAAAGCCTTGGGGACCAAAATCTGGATGAGCACAACTTATCACCCGTAGACAGACGGACAATCAGAAAAAACCATCCAGACTCTTGAAGACATGCTTCGCGCTTGTGCCTTAGACATTAAAGGTAGTTGGCATTGAAACGTAAAACTGATTGAGTTCTCTTACAATAACAGCTATCATCGATCAATTCGAATGGCTCCATTCGAAGCCTTGTGTTATCAAAAATGCCGATCGCCCCTATATTGGGATGAAATTGGAGAGAGAATCTTGATTGTACGGATCTGTTAGAGCAAACGCTAGAAAAGGTGAAGATCTTCAGAAAGCGCCTAAAGAGAGCACAGGGCCGAAGAGAGATTTAGGCCGACATCAGGAGACATAATCATGGACTTGTAACGGTCTCACATCGACGCCTTATACTTTCCTTAGAGAAGTACGGTGGGTGCATCGTACATGGGCACCACCCAAGTGCACGGCACTACAATACAGGTGTGTTTTTATATGCCTTATAAGAAAAATAAGATGATTGCTTATGATTATGTCTATTATAACAAGTTGGATGCGTTTATTTTGCTTAGACATATTTGTATACATATAGGCATAATTTATAGATGCAAAACCTCTCCTAGGTGTTTTTATGGGTGCATGTTGTGTTTTTAATTTAGAATGAGTAGAATAAAGGGTAGATGAAACATGTACATTTGAATTAGTTGCACTATAAGATAACTTTGACTTAGATGACACAAAGTTAGTCTTTTTACCTAATTTGTCATTTTCTTCTTTATAATCAAATCCTTTCTCATCGTTGCAATATTTTTGTGATGATATAAGTGTGTCTAACATGTTGGTTCCAGACTTAAATTATTCTAACATTTTTTCTAAGTCTAGTTTTGATGCTTTAAGTTGAGATATTTCATTTTTACAACTTTCTACTTTAGTTTTTAACATACTATTTTAAGTTTTTAAAGTATGATTGTTTTTTATATATGATTCAATTTTAATCTCTAAAGAATCTAGAGTATTTGATGACTCTTGTTTGAAAGACTCCAATTGATTAGAAATTTCCAAGTTGATTGTCTTTAACTTGTCATTTTCTTTTTTCTCTTTTGACAACCTTTTACAATGAGCATGCATTTTTATGAATTCATCATACATTTTATCGAAAGTCATCTCGTTATCAGAGTCAAAATCAGGAGTAGATGTTACCTCTTTCATAGACTTTGAATACATTCCTTTATGAGAGATTGGTGACATGATGTATGATTTTAGATGAATACCTTGAATCTTAATCAAGTGGATACAAATGCTCCAAACATTCTTGAAGTGCTCAATTTCTCTAGACCTTTGATTTGGGATGTGCGGGCTACAATGGATTCTTGTGTCTTAGCCTTATCTTCTTAGAACGGTGTTGGCCTGGCTCTGAAACTATTGTTGGACTGTAACAACTGTAATAAACACCACTAAAGGGGGAGGGGTGAATAGTGGTTAGCAGAAATTACACTACTACCGTTGAAATAAAATCCTCTTTAAAAACAGAATTTTAGAGCTACTCAGATTCTGTACCTGTTTTTTAAAAATTCAAAAGTCAATGTACACAACTACAAAAATTATGAAAATTTCTTAAAATAAATTTCAATGTCTTGACTAGACACTATCCAAAAATGAGCAAAAAAATAAAATCGTTTGACCCTTAAAACAAATAAAAAGATTCAGATGGTTAATCTGGACAGTTTTGGAAAAAATGAGCAAAAAAATAAAATCGTTTGACCCTTCAAACAAATAAAAAGATTCAGATGGTTAATATGGACAGTTTTGGACATAATGGTGCTAAACTTTGCAAATGTGTCTCGGTGAAGTTTTCAAAAAGGCCTGACCTGAAACTGTGCTTGATAAAATCAGAATGCAAGTCTCCTTGAAACTGGTTAGGTTGTAGCCAGAATGGAGAAGTTATCTTTCAAAGACTAAAAGACTAACTTTCTTTCTGTTCAAATAAATTGATTTTTTTAGCAAATGAAAGCTAACAGTTTGAAATATAATGCCACCAAAAATCATGAATTTGGAAAATATTTTGCATTTATTTCAAGACGTGTGAAGTTGTGCGAAATCTACAATGAAAATGGGTAGAAAACAAAAGGATAGAAGCAAGACAAGAACACCAAGAATTTATGTTGTTTCCATCAATGTGACCTATTCCAGTCCCAAGAAACACATTCCTTGGATTTTAAAATGAATCCAACACCAATACAAGAACCAAGCTTGATCCTTGGGTTATACACCAACCCTATTCCATACTTGGATGATCACTTCTATGCAACTTTGGTTGCAACACCTCTACCACCTACTAATGTAGCCTTATGAATTTGGCTAATCAATCATACAAAATATGAACAAGAGGAATGTATAGTATAGCTAGACAACAACTAGAAATGGAACACCTCAGCTACACAATGAATGAAACAAGAACAAGAGAAGAGAATAGCAAGAGAATGATCTTCAAGTTTGCTTCAAAGTTCTATATCTTCACTTCTTCACCTTGCCTCCTATTTAAAGTATGAAATAGGCCTTGAAGATAAGAATGCCAATATGTCAATGTCTTCATCATCAAAGCTTAAGTGTCTTCATATCATTGGTTGGCCACATAAACACCTTGTACACTTGTCAACATGAAGAAGAATGATTGGTCCACCTTTGAACTTATCTTGGACGAAAATTCCACCTTGGAATTGTCTGGAAATTCTTTGTAAAATGAAGATAATATAGAAGGGAATATAGCTCCAAGAAACCCTCAACTCCTTGGCACAAGAGTAGGACATCTGAGTGGCTTCAAACTTTGAAAAATCAGCCCCCACCTCAAAAAATAAGCATGGGTTTTAAACGAGTAATTAGCTTGTAGTTCGTTGGTCTACTTGTACACAAGTCATAAAATGGATAAAAGATCTTTTCCACCTGTGTATAAACGTTGTTGACCCATATATATGTATATAAACTCAGATTTGATGAAGAGAAATAAGTAGATAAAGTTGACAAGACTTTGTGAACATATAGTTCAAAATTCTCACATTTTTATCCTTGCAAGGTGTGGTGAATTTTGTACCAATAATGCCCATAGAATCTCTATAAAATGATGAATAAGAATCCCCGATAACATACATAAGAATATCTCCAAGAATAGAAAAGAATGTGACATTGAAAACTGTCACATATCCCGCTACTGTCAATAATATCACCAAATAAGAACATAGAATAGAAAACCATGATATAATCTTCAAGAACACTATAAATAAGCTCCATAGTGCAGATAATAAGATACTTAGGAGATGCCCTTGAGTAAAATGACAAAATTGGCCTTGGGTATAAAACGACCAAAATGCCCCTAGTGATAGAAAACTCCAAAAATGACCCGGATGGTCAGAAATAGATATAATTACACTTTCATAGTGATGAATAAGAAATAATGAAGTATTGGTATCATTTCCACTATGTCAAGTAGCTACAGGAACTCAAAATACCACTTTTGCCCTTTTTAATAAGTTATAGAAACTTCCAAGGCATATTAGTCACAAGACATAATAATATTCATTAAAATCACATAATAACAATATAAAAGAATATATGAATCATGTACAAATGAAAACAACAATTTTATCACTTTTTAGAAAAAAATTTTATCGATTGATCGAAGTGTCTCTCCTTGAGAGATCGATGCTTCACAATGAGGTTCAGATTTTGTCTCTGGCCTACATCGATGGATGTGAGGGATTGATGCATACATCGATCGATTAATGTGTCTCAGGTTTTGAGATCGATGTCTCACAGTAAGTTTTTTGTTTTTCTCTGCCTTACATGGATCGATCGATGTGAGGGATCGATGTACATGGATCAATCAAAGTGCATTAATCTGAGAGGTCGGTGTCATTTTTCTTGACTTATTCAACTTATTTTCATTTATAACTTTATGTGTGACATTTTTATGACATGTAACACTTAAAATCATAATTTTGAAAATTTTCCAAACATATTTATCAATGACGTTGATTCCGATACAGATGGGAGATGTCATTCTAGGCATGGATTGGTTGTTCCACAATCACGCCTATATCGCTTTCCAGAGGAAGCGGATAGTGATCAAGAATCTGGGCCAAAAGGAGGATGCTTATCGAGGTAACAGTAAGCTGAAGAAGGTTCCTAAGAATATCTATCTGACTGCAGCACAAGCTTTTAGAGCATTGAGGAAGGTTGATGCATGTTTTCTTATATACGCCCTCGACGCCGAGATCGAGAAACCTTCACTCGAAAGCATTCCAGTGGTTCGAGAATTCCTATACGTGTTTAAAAATTATTTTCCTGGCTTGCCACCTGACTGGGAGACTGAGTTCGAGATTAATACTGTGCCTAGAATAGAGTCAATCTCTAAAGCTCTCTATCGTATGGCTCCAGCTGAGTTAACAAAGATAGAGGTATAGTGGCAAGAGTTAATTTATAAGAAGTTCATTCGCCCTAGTGTCTCACCTTGGGGAGCAGCTATACTATTCATGAAGAAAAAGGATGGCAGCATGCGGCTATGTAATCGATTACAGGGAGATAAATAAGATCACCATTAAAAATAAGTACCTTTGTCGTGGATTGATGATCTCTTAGACCAGTTGAGAGTAACCAATTTACCTTGTTAATAGTTTGTTAGTAGCAATGTTATACCGAATATAAACTGTACACTGGAATGCAGAGAGCTAAGGTGTTCAGCAAGATTGATCTTCGTTTTGGATATCACCAGTTGAAGATGAAGGCAGATGATGTTACGAAGACTGTTGTCTAGAAAGAGTTGAATATGAGGCAGCGTAGATGGGTCAGGCTGATTAAGGATTGCGACATTGCGATTCACTACCATCCAGGTAAACCAAATAAGGTGGCAGATGCGTTGAGCAGAAAGTCCAGTCATCCGAGGCAGACCCCTCTGGAGAAAGAGATGGCAGAGTTCATAATAGATTGGTCGAGTTCACAGCTAATATTCTGGCCACATTGCTGATTTCTCCTACTCTGATTGATCGAATTAAGGATGCTCAGCAAGGTGATGCTGATCTATTGAGGATTTCTGAGAAGATGAAGAGGTCACATATTGCTGATTTTTAGATTAAGAGTGATGCCAGTCTGTGGTTTAGAGGTAGATTATGCATACCTGACAATGATAAGGTTAAGAGGGAGATTCTTAAGGAGGCCCATAGTTTGCGACTATCGATTCACTGGGGAGCCACTAAGATGTATCGGGATTTGAAGCAACATTGTTGGTGGAGCAGGATGAAGAGCCAGATTGTCGAGTTTGTTGAGCGGTGTTTTGTATGTCAGTAGGTGAAGGTGGAACATTAGCGGCATGCCGGTCTTCTACAGCCTTTGGAGATTCCAGAGTGGAAGTGGGAGCATATCAATATGGATTTTGTCATCAGGCATCCTAAGGTTCGGAGCGGCAGTGATACTACAAGGGTGATTGTAGACAGACTCACTAGATCGACGCACTTTCTAAGCATGTCTTTTCAGACGTCGATGGAGAAGTTTGTACATATGTATATGGATGATATAGTGAGCCTGCATGGGGGTACCGATGAGTATTTTTTGTGATTAAAATCCACGCTTCACTTCAAGATTCTAGACAACGTTTCAGCATGCTGTGGGGACAGAGATTCGGATGAGTACGATATTTCACTTGTAGACTAATGGGCAGGATGAGAGGACTATAAAGACATTCGAGGCGTTAGATTTATGTGGTAGCTGGGATAAGTCAGTGAAGTTGATGGCGTTTTCATATATTAACAGTTACCATAGCTCGATCAGGATGGCAACATTTGAGGCGTTGTATGTGGGGAAGTGCTGGTCACCTATATATTTGTACGAGGTTGGAGAAAGGGCGATTACTAAGCCAGAGTTAGTGGAGCAAACAAGTGATAAGGTCCGATTGATACGTGAGAGGCTGAAGGCAGCCAGGACCGTAGTAAGACTCGAGACGTCGTTCTATCGAGTTCAAGATTGGCGAGAAGGCATATTTGAGGGTCTTGCTTACAAATGGTGTGATACGTTTCAGAATTCAGGGAAAGTTGAATCCTCGCTTCATCGGGTCGTACAAGATAATAGAGAGGATCAGACCCGTAGTGTATCGGCGAGCACTACCTCCATCGTGATTGCATATGCATGACGTGTTTCATGTATCTCAATTGCGGAGATATGTGCATGACCCGAGTCATGTTTTGGAGCATTTGGAGATCCGAGATGATGCTTCTTATGATGAGGTTTTGGTTCGTATTCTTGACCGGAAGGAGCAGTTGTTACAAAATCTGTGTTCAGATGAGTACGACATTTCACTCGCAGAATAATGGGCAGATTGAAAGGAGTATACAGACGCTCGAGGATATGTTGCATGCCTGTTTGTTAGATTTCTTTGGTAGATAGGATAAGTTAGTGAAGTTGATGGAGTTTTTATATAATAACCTTTACCACAGCTTGATCAGGGTGGCACCATTCGAGGTGTCGTATGGGCAGAAGTGGCGGTCACCTCTATATTAGGACGAGGTTGGAGGGGCGATTATTGGGCCAGAAATAGTAGAGCAAACAATATATAAGGTCAGGTTGATGCGCGAGAGACTCAAGACAGCACATGACTGCAGTATAAACTGGCAGACTCAAGACGGCCTATCGAGTTCGAGATTGGCGAGAAGATGTATCTGAGGGCTCACCGACAAAGGGATATGTTTCGAGATTATGGGAAAGTTGAGTCCTCACTTCATAAGCCCGTACGAGATATTGGAGAGGATTGGACTCGTAGCGTATCGGCTAGCAGTACCTCCATCATTATCGTAGATGCATGATGTGTTTCATGTATCGCAACTGTGGAGATACGTGCATGACCCGAGTCATGTATTGGAACATCAGCAGTTGGAGATCTAAGGTGTTGCTTCTTATGATGAGGTTCCGGTACGTATTCTGGACCGGAAGAAGCTGGTGTTACGGAATCGGTCGATCCAATTAATGAAAGTACAATGGAGCCATCATTCCAAATAGGAAGCTACTTGGGAGCTGGAGTGGTAGATGAGGGAGCAACATCTTCGACTTTTCGGTTGAGGTACGTAAGTTTTGAGGACGAAACTTTTTATAGGGGGTGTTACATCTTGACTCCCGCTACGTGCATAGAAATTTTTATATCGTCGTACCGCACTAAGCGTTATATGTGTATTATGTATGTACCCAAATTAATTAAATTACCCTAAGTAACCTGGTAACTATAATGAATAAATAAGTTGAATTATAAGTAGGGTAGAAATTGATTTTTCAAGTAAATTAAAGAAAAAGGAATTTAGGACATGGAAAATGAGGTGGACAAAATTTTTGTGTTGTTCTAACCACTAAGTACCCCATGACCACCCCCATCCCATGAAAGACACGAATTGTCTTCCATCCCACTCAACCTTTATTCTTTGTTCTTACACAAAATTTTCTTCCTACCATTTATTTTTCATGCAAGGCTTACACTATCTTCAATACCAATAATTTTCCATTCCTCTAACTCAAGACACGATGGAAAATTCTTGCACCATTCTCCTTAAGATTTCAGCCAAATGGAGAGGGGAGAAGGCAAAATAATTCTTACACAATATTCTCCAATGAATGAAATTTCATGCAACTTACACCCCTCACATCTCCTCTTCCATTCCTTCTCTTACACTTTATTTCTCACCACTAATCTTTCATGCACTCTTACACCATCATTGCCTCTCTTCCTAATTAAAGGCATGATGAAGATTCATTCTCCCCGACCCCTTCTAATTTCAGCCAAGTAGGAGGTAAAGGAATACTCACTTTCATTTCCACCCCACTACGTTTCATTCCATTTCCTCCAACAAGCATAATTTTCTCTGCCCATTTCAAGAAAACTTCCAATCTTCATCTTTCCTCCCAAAAACATCTTCAAGCCCCCAAGAAACCCCCTCTGACCCATGGCTTCTGAAGAAGAAAGCAAGAATATTTTTCAAGCCTATGTAAGGGAAACCATATTCAAGTGTAGGGAATTTTTAATGTAAAAACCACACCATCCTTTTTAGTTATTTTACTCCCATTAACTTTCTAAATGTCTCAACTATATCTCCATTACCTCCCCTAGGTTGAGAGCTAGACAAAGAGGAAGAAGAAGTATTCTAGGTTGAAGTGGTAGAAAACTTCAACGATTTCAAAGGTGAGGTTTTCTTAAGATTGATAATAAACCATTCTAAGTATTCTTCCCTTTAAAATGACCACTTCTTCCTTCCATATTGGCCTTTATGCCGTGAGTCCTCCAAGGGTAGGGGGAAGAAGAAATCTTGTTCCAATAAAAGTTTAAGTTCGAGAAAAGGCAAATATTCTTTTGGTTTCTTCATGCATGTTCAAAAATGTATAACTTATGTTCATCTACAAACATGGATCATGCATGTACGTTCAAGAAACTTTTCTTTGATGAATATGTAAGAAGTGTGCTTGGATGCCATATATGTGAATACTTATGTGTGATTCTTGGATATATCTCTGCTTATGACTTTGATGATATGAAAAGTGTCATGCATGTGAAATTCAGGACATGCGTAGGTCTCATATGGATATGCATGTTACATATAGTGAAAGACTAGGCACACATGTCTCATATCATGAAAAGTGTTGGTTGCATGTCACACTTTCTTGAAAAGTGTACTAAGAACGACACTTTGAATCATATTCTTATGCGTTTTCATGATGATCATCACATATGTGTTTCTTGATGATTTTTATATGTTCATGCATGTTGATAGTCTTGATTTAGCATGATTGTGATGCATCATAATTTATGTTATAATGCTTGACCATAAAAGATTGTTTCTTTGAATAAAAATACGGCTTCCCTCTCTGGCGTTATGCGAATTCCAAAGTCTGGCACGACTGCCACCACCGTTTTACGTACCATACCCACATTCTTCTCATCTCCAATTTTATTCTCATCCACCTTCTTTATCTCCATTGCTGAATCCTCCTAATCATTCCTCACCTGCGATCGTGATGGAGCAGCCACCGTCGTAGGCAACCTAAGACAACAGCTTCTGGCAAACCGCGATCATTTACTTCATTACTTCATTCATCTTCTGTACCATCCATTTCACCGAAGTCAATCAAAAAATTCAAGGGTAGTCGGATGATTACTTTTACGGATGACGAGATCACCACCTTGGCTACGCCATACCAGTTTACTTTGGTTGGTACCTTTTGGTTTGGTCATCCTCCGATGGCCACAATTGGTTCCACTATTGATCGTATTGGATTCGTTGGCATGGTGCGTATTGGCCATCTGGATTCAACTCATGTTTTTTTACATTTCGCTCAAGAGCAAGATTATCTGCATTGTTTTGTGAGACAAACTTGGACTATAGCAGGAAAATATACGAGTGTCACAAAATGGACTCCAGATTATGATCTGAAAGTTGATGTTGTGATCGTCCCTGTTTGGGTTTCCGGTACATTTTCATGAGCATGAGGCGTTGTTCCAAATTGGACGCATGTTGGTCACATCTATGAAGTTGGATACAGCCACGGCTGAGATTCTCTGGCCTTCGGTGGCTTGTTTATGTGTGGAGATTGAATTATCTCAAGACCTTCCAACACGCGTATTTATTCAGGTAACGAATCGTTACATTTCATAGCCTGTTATTAATGAAGATTTACCTATGTATTGCACATCTTGTTCTCTGTTGGATCATAAATTGGCCACCTGTGGAAAATTTGACAACATTGACCCTCAGCTGCCTAGTGGAGAACAGGTGTCTAAAGCAACTCAGAGAGATCGTTCGGACAAATCCACCCCAACTTTGGATGCAAGAAAAGCCACAGCCATTCAGCAAAATGAACAGCTTTTATGTACAGACAGTTTGGTGATGCAGGCTGCACAACCTTTCGTTATTTTGTCACTAGACATAACTCGTATTCCTTCGGTTTCTTACGCTAAGGATATTTCCAGATTGCAAGGAATTGATGACATTATGCTCAGTGATTTGCCTGCAAATCTTGCATCCTTTTCTTTGTCTGATGGTGAGGCTGAGCTAGCTCATTGTCATAATTAGTGGTTTGCTGTATCTTTGTATGATGATATTGCTACTTTCTTATGTGATCAAGACCAGGCAGTTTTCGTAGATAATGAACTGTATGAAATTTTGGCTGGCTCTCAGGAATCGCCCACCCCGTCCTTGGTTGGTGATGGGGTTTTTCATGTTCCACCCAAATTGTTAAGAAAACCACATAAACCCCTTCTTGTGATTTCCCCTCCACTTACCAGACCATGGGTAGCCCTCTCTAACTCCTTTGATATTTTGTCAACAAAATGAAGATTATGGTTTGGGATGTCTGAGGTATTCATACTTTGGTGGATCGACTTTTATAATTAGATAGTCTTTATTAGTTACATCTTCTGGTCGTTATTGAACCTAAGGCTCGAGTATCTTCCTTGGTTTCATATCGTATCAAGTTTGGTTTCTCTCGCACGGTGTCGGCATGTAAAGATCACATTTGGATTTTTTTGGAAGGATTCGGTATTTCGGCTGAAAAACGAGAGAAGCTGAACACAGAATCATTCTTTGCGTCTTTTTTGGCGGCTTTCGGGGGATTCTTTCTGGTGTACTTTTGTGTATGAACTTCATTCCATTATTGCATGCCGTCCTCTATGGGAAGATCTTATTTCTTTTCAGGCCACTTTAAACATCCTTGGCTTGTTGGCAGGGATTTTAACAAATTTTTGACACTGGATGAGCATAAGGGTCAATTTGCTCCCACACTTCGATCACTTTAGGATTTTAATGATTGTTTATTTGCCTGCTTACTTCAGTCGATTTATGTTTAAGGTTCTCCTTATACCTGATGTGATGTCTGCGGGCTGGGCCATCTTTGCTGTCGTTTAGATCATTTTCTCTGCTCTTAGGATTTCTTTGATTTATTCTCTGCAGTACATAATCAGCATTTAACTCAAACTACATCCGATCACTCGCCACTTTATCTCCTTTGTTCAAATGAGGAGTCAGCCAGGGCTGCCTCTTTTCGCTACTTGGATGTTTGGGCACTCATCTGGATTTTGACAAGTTGTTACTCAGCATTGGAACTCATTTCCAGCTATCGGAGAAATGTGGGGCTTCTATGATAAATTGTGTAACCTCAAGTATCATTAAAGGCAGTGGAATATTGATTTTATGGAAATATGTTTGACGCGCTGCTTGCTGCTAAGGCCGAGGCCACGCGGCATGAAAGCGAGTTTGATGCTGACCCTTCAGATTCCACACGCACTGAATATCATCAGAGTATGGCTGCATTACTACTTGCAAAATCTTGTGCCATATTATTTTGGAAGCAAAAGGCCAATGTTAAATTGTTGCGAGAAGGGGATGCTGACACTCTTTTTTATCATCAGATGGTTAAGGATCGTTGTCGTAGAAAAGCAATTCTTCGGACAATTCATGATGATGGGGTGGAGTGTGATCAAGCGACTGACATTCAGAGGGAGGATATCTGTTTTTATCAGGCTCCATTCTTGGCTGACACTGCTTCCTAACCTGATGCTATTTTACAGCATATTCCCCAGCTGGTATTTGAGGATGATAATCACTTTCTAATGTCTATGCCAACTTTGTAGGAAGTGAAGCAGGTAGTATGGGATCTTAGTCCTAAGAGTGTGGCCAGACTTGATTATTTTCATGGATCTTTCTATGGTCGCTTTTGGAAGATTATACATCAGGATGTTTTTAAGGAGATTCAGGAGTTTTTCTTGGACATTCATTTGTCTAGTCAGGTTGTATCAGCAATGATTACTCTTATCCCTAAGGTGATAACTGCTCAATCCTTTTCGGAATTCTGACCTATTTGTCTGACAAATTTTTTCTCTGAGGTGATTACTACACTGTTCGCTACACGCTTTTCATCATTACTTCCTGGTCAATATCTCTAGAGCAGGCTGGCTTTATGAAAGGCCGCGATATTACAGAACAATTTTTTTTGGCGCAGGAAATGGTGCATGTGTTAGATCGGCTTGTCAGAGGAGGACATGTTGTTATTAACTTAGACATGGACAAAGCTTTTGACAGGGTGTGTTGGAATTATCTTGGATAGCTTATGCGTATAATAAGATTCAACGCGTGATTGGAACGCATTCTGTTAAACAATTTATCAGTTACTTAATGTTCTGCCTTAATCAATGGAACGCCAGTGGGCTATTTCCCAGTGACACTTGGGGTTAAACAGGATGATCCATTGTCTCCACTGCCATTTATTTTAGCTTCTGAAGGGTTTTCTCAAGGCATTAATGCGCTTATGGCGAATGGTTACATTCGTGGATTCTAGGCTGGCCGTGTGCCATAGGTTTTCCACTTAGGATTCGTAGATGATCTAGTTATATTTTTGGATGGTTTGATCCGAAACTTGCAGTGTTGTAGGCACTTTTTGGATTTCTATCAGCACGTTTCGGGCCAATTGGTCAACCATCATAAAAGTCAGGTGGTAGTGGCTTCAGGTGTCTATGGGACAAGGGTTTCTCAAGAGTTAGGTATGCACTTGACTTCACTACCAATTAAGTATCTTTGCTCTTTTCTCTATAAGGGTATCAATTGTGCTAATTCTTGTGTTTCTTTACTTGCACATTTTGATGTCAAGTTGAATTCTTGGTCTTCCAAGCTTCTTTCTATGGCTGGCCGCATGGTTTTGATTCGTCATATTCTTTGCTCAATTCCTAATCATATTCTTGCCAGTTCGCATCTACCGAAGAGTGTACTAGAATTTTTAAATCGCAAGATCTCAAATTTTCTGTGGAATGGCCGTCATCATTGATAGTCTTGGGATTGTGCATGTCAGCCTATAGAGGTTGGGGGTTTGGGTATTCATAATCTTTCCACAGTTTAGCGAGCATATGACTGTCTCTTGTGGTTGAAATATCACCAGTCTAACTCTTTATAGGCTTCATTCACTCGGGCGAAATATGGCCGCAGAGGCATGGTGTCTGTGAATTTATATGATTCTCCCATTTGGAAGCGTATTCGTAAAGCACAAGATTAAATGCACCCTCGTGTTGAATACATTCCAAATGGCCTTCATTTGGTAAGCTGACTCTTCTGGTCAATTCACACAAAAATTGGCTTATAGCCTGCTCTCTCTAGTGAAACCTCCTTTGAGTGTTCCCGCTATATTTGGTGGTGGAGCTCCCCTTTGGGAGGTCGCATTTTCTTATGGAAACTGTGGTCGCGATCATTGCCCTTGGTTGATAATCTTTGTGCATGGCAGTCAATCCTTGCGTTGCGATGTGTTTTTTGCAGGATACATTCAGATATGCAAGATCATATTTTTCTGCGTTGTCTAGCCATTCAACCTCTTTGGCAAGAGATCTCTATTATGTTCTCTGGACTAATGCCTCGCCAATCAACAATACGCACACACCTACTTCGCTGGTCGCACATTTCATCTTCTAGCTCGATGCTTTGTCAGTTGTGAGTTGTTGTTCCCTTGTTGGTAGTCTTGTTTATTTGGAAGGAATATATATCCATCTGCTTTGGAGACAACACATTCTACTACGGGCGGCTGTTTGAGCGGGTTTGCAATCATGTATACACTTCATGTGCTTCCACACAAGGCCGTAAGTACTCTCAATAGATCCCACACTAGATTTATCAATTTTTTTCGTAAATACTTACTCATCACCTCCGAGTTTTGCATTGGGAGCTGCCTCCTTCAAGAAAGCTCAAATTGAATGCTGATGCAGCGGTAGAACGGTTCAAAGCAGCGGCAGGAGCTATTTTGCACAACGCACAAGGTGATTTTGTCTTGGACGTTTGTTTCATTCTGCCTGCTACTTCGCCATTGCGTGCGGAATAGATGGCACTTCTATATGCATAAATCTTTTATGCCATGGACTATGATAGCCTCATTATTGAGACAGATTGTCGTATGCTACTTAGTTATCTATCAACTCCTGATTGTTACATAGGCTCCTTACATGTGTATCTGCGGCACACAATCAACTTTTTGTGTCTTAATGCTTCCTTCCTGCAGTATTGCCCTCGTGAAGCCAACACTGCCGAGCATACATTATCCAGGCATGGGTTGCATACCGTGGGTGTGACTGAGTATACATCTTTACGTGCCTTGCCGTGCGAAGTTTGCAGAGCAATCTCTCTAGATGTTTGCGTTCCCAATTTGCACATCTGATTCCCATCATCTCCCATTGGGCTGATGCACTCCCCTTGTAATTTCTTGTGTCATCAATTGGCACAGAAAACGTTGGTATGTTCTCTTTTCTTTTCATTTGCCTGCTTTCCTCAGTTTACTATTTGATATGCTCTACTGGGATAACTACTTTTTTCTTTTCCATGAGCTTGCTATTGGCTCTTCTTCTCTACTGCTGGTGTATTTGCAATTTACTTCACCAATGACAACGGAAAATATTTGGCCTGGATTTTCTCTCGGTTGCATGTTTTTAGAATGAATATAGACAACATCGGTATGTACATAGCATTTTTCATATTTATTTTGCCACGTTACATTTTTTTTACTAATCATTTCTTTTGGGTGGCATATGTGGATGGATGTTGGCTACCTGTTGGATGATTTGCGTTCTTCCATGGAGTTGTGCCATGAGTGCTTCGTCGGCTGCATTACTCGACTCGCTTCATCAACATTCTATTTTATGTATAGATTAGATTATGAATTTCTTTGTCGTACCTTTTTTGCGCCATTTTATATGCAGGTTATTATATTCTTTATTTGCATTCTCGTGGGAGAGTCTCCCACATATCTGTAACCACGATGTTCCTCCGCCACAAGTGAGGTTTAAATTATTAACAAAATACAAAACGGTACTTCCCTTCCTTCAATAAAAAAAGATTTTTTCTTTGATGATCATGCCATTTTCTTACAAAAACATCCATAAGTGGGGCTGCTTTGGGCCGCCACTTTTGGCATGCTTCATCACCATCATTTTGATGTGTAATCTTCATGATCATGGCTTAAGGATGTATGTTTTCATAGTTTCCATAATCTTATGTATTTGCATGTATATTTCATCATGATCATCATCATGATCATGGCTCTTATGTTCATACCTATGGTGGAAACTAATATGCATGCGTTCAAATATGTTGGAATGAAAAGTGTAGTACATGATCATGAAGAAAAGTGTGTAGGTCATAAATGTAGCATGCCATATGTCACTGTATCAAGGTTGCATGCCATGATTGTAATATGTTAAAGTGCAAAGAGAATACCACCACCATTCATGTACATAAAAGACGTTAAAATAAAAAAATCATGTGTGTATGGCCATGGTATAAATTCGGCCAAATGTGTGCAATTGAGTACTAATAAAGTTGTTTTGACACTTACATAAATACATGTAGCTACAATTATGTGTATTTTGTGTAATTTGATTTGCCAAGTGGATTAAAGAATGTCTAATATTTGACAAAGCCCAAAACGAGCTGTTTTGGGGAGATAGGGCTGAGAGCCCCTTAAAGGGGGTGCATGTCAAGATTTCCTGAGTTTTAAATATGTAGAAAGTGGGTAAGTGGTGAATATGTGATGACGCAAATTTAGAATAGGCAATTCATACTTTAGATAAGTTATAATATGAAATATGAGTCAAGTATGGATTATATAGGTGCTGAAATTTTAAAAGGACCAAACAAGCCAAAACCGAGCCCACATGCATGCATAAACGAATTAAAGATTTAAAATAAAATGATTTATCACGCGATACATTTTTATGAAATGTTATTACCACATGATGTGTTTTGAAAAGGATTTTAATCTCAACAAACCATACCACGAGATGATTGATTCCGATGACACACTCTATGATATATCATGATATGTTATGATTGGTGCACTGCCCTGACATTGGATCCAGGGAGGAGGATGTCAGGGGCATAAAGTATATTATCGATGACAAGCGCCACATGGCATCGGAACCTAAGGAGGTTGGTGTCATGGGCATACATTTACCTTACCTAATTGGTCGAGTGTAACACCTTATCTGAGACAAGAGATCTCTGCCATATCAATGTTACCATTAGATCCATATACATATGATGTAACACCATGTTTGGAACATAGGATTCATATTGGTATATGCGACTATATGGGGAATCAATCGGTATGTCGTGTGTTATCATTCGTACGTTATGAAAAGTGCTATATCCTAGTCATGAAAAATTCTTGACATGAAAGTTATGAAAATGTTACGTTTTGAAAATGTTTATGAAAAAGAGTCATGTTACATCTTCATCGTTCATATGACATATACGCTGAGTTACCCTATTGGACACATCCTTAGACTTTCAGTATGCTTAAGTTGAACAAATAGAAAATGATGCATGAAATGAACGTAATTGATTGGGACTTAGCATGAGACATGGATTAGAAATAGATGGAACAAGGAATGTACTAATATAGAAAATTATATAAGTTCAGTTGTGACTTCATTTTTTGCACTTTATACAGTTATATGCTGCTTATGTTTGTTGCATTAATTGTTACTTTATTTGTAAAGAGAGACATGTTATGTTCTTTATTTATACTTTATTTATTTTACAACCTTGTCTCCCATGCATGACCCACGTGGCGATCCTGGATGGACATACTTGCTGGGTGATTCATTATCACTCATTCTATATTTTTATCATCTTGCAGAGCCCTAGAGCAGGATTTGGATTTTATAGACGACGAGCTAGGGGTAGGATACCCGTGAGGAGCGAGTGGGCCCAGCTACTGTAGTTTGTACTTATGTTTATTTCAGACTTGTATTATGATCTTTTGTACAGATGATACTCGGATATGTTCGGATTTAGAGATGATGTATGTTGCATGTCGATTATGCTTGGTATTTATGATGCTTCTGCTATTTTAATACAAGCTTATGTCCACAAGCATATAAATATTATTGACTCCTTCTACTCCTTGTAGCAGAGTACGTCAGGTCTCCTACGCCGAGACCCTAGTCCCGGGCAGGCTGCTATACATCTAGCTGAGAGAAAAAAAGAAGGGAGGGAGAGGAATGTTGAGAAAAAGGGGTTTGAGTGATTCACAAAATGCATGATTTAAATAACGTGTACTAAAGAAATGCATATGTTTTATGACTTGACACGTTTTTGCTTGAAACCTTCCTTATATAGTTTATATATAATGTTGCCGTACTAACAAGCCATGAAGCTTTAAATCTTACATCAAATGGCAAACATTTGTTGTGTTTGAACTATTTTCAGGTGCTACCATTAACGAACTAAACTAGTTCATTAAGTGAAGTACTTAGTTAAATGAAATAAGTAGTTCGTTTAATGAAGATATATTTGGAAAAGGTAAAAAGCCAACAAATTGAAGAATGGAAAGTCTTCTCCACCTCTTATTACATGTTTTTACGTATATATATTCAGATTTTTTTTAAAAAGCACTATACACATATATTCCAACGTACTACTGACACGCTATATATTTTATGAACGTACGTTAACGCCACACCACTATGCTTACCTCAAATTTATGAGTATATTCGGGTCTTATATCATATGATATATGTTGTACCCCGCCCAAAATTAGTAAGGCGTCTAGGGATGGGGTGAAACTAGGCATGTGAATAATACCCCGAAAGAGAGATATCTTCGGTTTACTTACAATTATTTAAGATAAAAAGGGAATTAGCATGCCCCAAAGTGTAAAAAGTAAAGCAAGCGGGCCGATGGAGGTTTATGTAAGAATGCTAAATTAATTGACCTGAGAAATTTATAACGATTAGAAGAAGTATTTTTAGGCAAGTTTAGATGAGAAGTCGGACTACGTGGCACGCCCATATGCAGATGGGGTGAGCATGTATCTGGATATACCTATATGCAGGATGGACTGTCATATGATAAGGCGATTACTGGATTATGGCCCATGGGAAGTATGCGTAAGGGAAAGCCATATTAATGCACAAACACGTGCATCTATATAGAATATAAAAAAAGGGAAACAGGAACATGGGTAAGATTCAATTTAATTACATATACCCACAAATAATTTTCGGATAAGGGGTTTTAAGGATAGAGTTCCTTATACAAGCTCCGAAAGGTGGGCCTAATTAAGCCCTTAATCAATTGAGAACTCTATTCATCCGTTCCCAACATGGCCGTTGGATACCATTTTGAGGTAAGACCAAAGGAACTTTGGCCATTAATTAGAGAAATTCTTAAGGTCTAATTTGGCGGAAAATAGGTCACCTGACACGTTGGTGTACACACTGGATATATATATATATATATATATATATAGTGAGACGTACGAATATGTGTACGTATACCGCATAAAGTGAAAGCTACCATGTAATAAATAAACTCAAGGGGTTACAATGCGATGAAAGTCTACTTAAAAGACCGTATAGAAGAGCATTCGACTCTGGGTATCTTCTTGATACTTCATGAATTTCAAAGACCTAAGCCTACGGTTATACCAAAGAGGATCATCCATGTTTAGATTTTAAGGTGCAACAACAAGATCTAAGATATGGACAGATTATGAATAATATGCCGGTATACATATCGGTATACATATATATATATACGGATCTAGGCATATATATATATGGCCATAGAATGATTTTCGGAGAAGTATGTTATATGTATACATATACACACCTATACGGTTAAATATATATGTATATGGGTGTATACGCATCCACTTAGCATCTCCGGGTATGATATGTATTTCTTTTAAGGTTTATGGCTTATTTTAAAAGGAAATATAGATATATACATGGATGTGTATGCATATGTATATATATACGGATATATATATATATATAGCTATACACTTATGGATAAGAATTATGAGAAATATAGGCGGGATATATGTACGTGTCTATATATCGGTCATATGTATAAAAGTGCAGCAAAATGAATTGTGTTTATTAAAAGTACCCTTAAATGATGGAGATATAAGATATCTATATATATATATATACAAACATATACGTACATGCCTTATTGAGGGAAATGTATATACATGGAATATATGTGTGTGTTTCGGCCATAAGGCCTTAGGGGGGTAATCCATTACATTCAAGACTAGTAAAGGACCTTAAATGAACATTATGGTTTGGATGCATGATGATTGTCGTTTAAAGAGAGTATTTCCCTCTCCCCATGAAAGAACCGCCGGCTGCATAACTAAAGGAAGGGAGTTAATTCCTTCCTTGCTACAAGAAAAGTCCTCTCCCCATTTAAATGAAAGATACTCAAGAGGTTATTTCAAATAGATGGTGATCCTTCCTCTCCTCTCAAAGAACCTTCGGGAATAAGGGCTAGGAGGAGTCCATGACTTCTTCAACCTCAAGGTTATCTAGGTAAGATCACCCTTCACAATCCTTAGGAAGTTACATTTGAAGGAATAAGGTTTACATGGCATCACTCCATTGACCAAAACCGTGAACCCCATGGCTTAGGCGAAATTTTCAAAACACTAAACCAAGGTAGTGCCTTAGCAAGAGTGGATTGTTCTCCATCCATCCAAGGTGCAAATGGAAAAGAAAGGAGGAAGTGCTTCTTGTGTCAACAAGTTCAAGCAAGATCCAAAGACTACAAAGGCAAGTACACTATACTCCTTGTGGCTTGAATGTGAGAGTGTTTGCATGAATGGCTAGATAAACTTAAGATTTAATCTTAGTTGTGATGTGCTAAGTTTTGATGCCTAAACTTTCGGCTTAGGGGCCAAATGGTGTGTAGGTGTGTGTCTTAGCTTAAAGATGGAATCTTTGTGGTTTTTATGCACCATTATGTGTTAATCTAAGTTGAACATGCTAAAGATCTTTTCTTTTCCATGAAAAGGGCACACGGTGGAGAGGGTTAAGGGAATAGGGGTGGTTTTGGCATGAAACGATAAATTATGTGATAAAGTGGAGACCAAGTTATGCTTTAGTGTGTTAATTCTAACATGTTCCCTGTGGATGCATTATTTTGGCTTGCATGTACCGAAAAAGGGCTGTTGGTGACTTGGGTGCGTGTGCACCAAATTGTTGTTAAGGCTGAATTAGTGGAAATGGGGTGTGATTGGCCAAAGAATGATGCATGTACAAACTGTTTTGTAAGGGGTTTGCATATGATGTTGTAGCGCATTGAATCTGCAAAATTTCCCATAAGAAAGTGTGTTCGAAGGTTAATAAAGGGTTTATGATAAACAATACAAGTTAGGGCCATTTAGGGATGAAACATGACCCAATCTAAAAATTACTGGAGCAGGGCATAATTTTTGGTTGTTTTGTGAGACCTGAAAGGAGACCTTAGGGACGTTTAATTTAGCTGATTTATGGTATGACACTAGCCTTATGTGTATATTAGAGGTGAGAGTTGGAATTTTGTTAAAAGGAGTTACGAATTATTTTTAGTGAACTTTTTACTAAAACTGGTCATGCTGGAAATTTTACTAGACTGGACTGGTTTTATATGACATGATGAGTCACCTGAAATGGACCTTAGGAATAAATTGGGCTAATTTTCGGTATGATACTAGTCCAAGGTGTGCACTACGTTCGAGAGTTGGAATTTCTGAAAAAGGAATTACGGTGTGGTCATACTAAAATTTATAGTATAATCGGTCACTCCAGAAATCTGCATGTAGCAGTTTTAAGGAAATGAATACATGATACCCTTAACGATATTATAAATCCGTGAAATTAGTTTACCAACCACTTAAGAATAGGTGAACCCATCTATGTAAACCACTTATTTTTAGAACGACTAATTGAAGGGTATATACCAAAATTAAGTAAGTGTCACTAATCTGAGATTTTTGGGCAGAATCGAAGAACTTATTATAGGGCCTTAATCGAATGGGTTTAGGCTAGTTACACGACTTGGGCTTACAACCACCAATTAATGGAATGTTATATTAAGTTTTCTCAGCTGGACCAAATTAAGAGAGGTTTAATGGGCTTACTTGAAAGACCAAAGAAAAGGGGCGCTGGATTACTGAAATTCAGCGGCCCTGTTTCGTGATTTATTAAACTAAGTGTCTTACGCATTTTGTATCGTCACGAGAATTTTATTACGAACAAAGGAGGCATTTTTATGCATACGCATGACAAGCATTATTGTTAATGGGCCTAACCACAAGGGTCTAGGGCCGAATATAAGGAGTGTTCATGCTAGAAATTTTTCCAGCATAGCGACGAGTTGAACACGTGTGCATATGTAACGCATTATACAAACCTTGGCATATTCTTCAATGTTATAAGGGCGTCATGATGACCTGCTGAGGTGCAACCGAGGCTGAACAACCATGCTTGGGTACTGAATCACTGAACTGCGGTAACTGTTGAACTGCAGTACTTTGAATGCTGAGCTACTGGAGTTGAACTGTTGACTTTCGTTGACTAAAAGACGATTTAATTATGGTTTATCATTTGCCCCCAGATTTTGTGTGGCTGAGCTGAACTGCGAAGGCATACAAATCTTGTTCTTGTGACGTGGCAGACCTTCATTAATTGCGCGTGATCCTTTTACTTGCGCAATAATTCCTGCTTTTAATGTAAGCGCTAATTCCGATGCCTTATCATTACTTTTTTGGCGATTCCATTCCCCGAGGGAGGGAAATGCATGAACCTTTGCCGTTTTGAATTTCAAACGAAAAGGAGCAACTTTTCGCTTTCTCTCTCTTATAAATAGAGACGATTTCTTCCATTCATTCTGCATTCTCTATTTATCTTCCTCGTCTTTGAAGCCTGTCCTTGTCTTCTCCAATGTTCTTCCTTTCAATAAGACCCTTCATTTTTCTGTAAACATTCCCAAAACATGTATACTCCCTCTTACCCAGAGGATCTGGAGGATGACCGTGAGTTTCAGTCCTTTCACGAAAAATTTGATTCTGATGGGGACTATCGTCCTTCAAGGAGGTTACGCCTTACTGGCGGACCTTCTTCGGTTACTACCATAAACTCCGCCTTAGCACCCCTGCCATTTCTTGATAGGGATTCTCCTTCAACACATCCCTTTCCAGCAAAGGATTCATTTTGCTGCACTTCAAGCGTGGATAGGTCAAAAAAATCAGTCCTTTCTGCAAAACAAGCATCCCGATCCATGGTAACATGGCAGAGAAAAACTTTACTGCAGAAATTAGGTTTCAAAGAATCACCCTCCGAAGGATGGTTGAAATCATTTTCCAAGTTTGTATCTGTTGGAATTGCAGTGCTTGAAATTTGTTGCACTGGCGTCGAATCCAACATAGTCCTTGCCTGAGCTTTATTTCACTGCTACCATGTCTTGAAGATGGACTGCGGAGAATGTAATCGCAATTGTTTCATGCTACACTGGAAGAAGAAGGATTTGCGCGACTGAGGACTGCCAAGAAGTCTAGTTTCAAAGTGGAGTTGACCTCAGAGAGGAGGAGGAGATTTGCAAAGTAGAATAGGATTTTCCCTGTAGATAGTTGTAGTTGTAATAGATTTTGCACTTAATGAGAATCCATTTTTCCCAACTTTTGCTCTTCGGCTTTCTTCAGCTTCTTTAACTGTCTTTGTCTTCAGCATGTGAAGTTGTATTTGCTTCGTCTGCAAATATTTGTCTTCGGCTCTGTGAAGTTTTACTTGCTCTTTTTCCGTAGTTTGCAAGTGTTTGTCTTCAGCATTGCGAAGTTCCAATTTTATTCGCTTTATGCAAATATTTGTCTTCAGCTTTATCAAAAGCTTCACTTGCTTTACGCAAGTATTTGTCTTCATCTTTGCCAAAAGAATATCTTTTGTATGCTGGCTTTTAGCTTTTATACTTGGCTCTTCAGCTCTGCTGTGCCTTGATGAATTTCAAGATGTAGGAAAACTTTTATCCCCTTTTCATCAACCCTTGCAGCTTTGCTGAGTTAGAATATAGGTAAACTTGTCTCATTGTTGAGACCTGCTGAACCCCTCAGTTCTGCTGAGGTGAAGACATAGGAAACTTATCCCGCTGTTGAGATCTGCTCAACCTCTCAGACCTGCTGAGGTGAAAATATAGGGAACTTATCCCGTTTGTTGAGACGTGCTCAACCTCTCAGACCTGCTGAGGTGAAGATGTAGGGACTTTATCCCGCTGTTGAGACCTACTCAACCTCTCAGTCCTGCTGAGGTGAAGATATAGGGAACTTATCCCGCTGTTGAGACCTGCTCAACCTCTCAGTCCTGCTAAGGTAAAAATATAGGGAACTTATCCCGTTTGTTGAGACCTGCTCAACCTCTCAGACCTGCTGAGGTGAAGATGTAGGGAACTTATCCCGCTGTTGAGACCTGCTCAACCTCTCAGTCCTGCTCAGGTAAAGATAATGTTGAGACCTGCTCAACCTCCCAGACCTGCTGGGGTAAAGATAATGTTGAGACCTGCTCAACCTCCCATACCTGCTGGGGTAAAGATAATGTTGAGACCTGCTCAACCTCCCAGGCCTGCTGGGGTAAGGATATTGTTGAGACTTGAGACCTGCTCAACCTCCCAGACCTGCTGGGATAAAGATAATGTTGAGACCTGCTGGGGTAAAGATATTGTTGAGACCTGCTCAACCTCCCAGACCTGCTGGGGTAAAGATAATGTTGAGACCTGCTGGGGTAAAGATATTGTTGAGACCTGCTCAACCTCCAAGACCTGCTGGGTAAGGATATTGTTGAGACCTGCTCAACCTCCCAGACCTGCTGGGGTAAAGATAATGTTGAGACCTGCTGGGGTAAAGATATTGTTGAGACCTGCTCAACCTCCCAGACCTGCTGGGGTAAAGATATTGTTGAGACCTGCTCAACCTCCCAGACCTACTGGGGTAAGAATATCGGGAAACCTGTCTCATCCTGTTGAGACCTGCTCAACCTCCCAGACCTGCTGGGGTAAAGATAATGTTGAGACCTGCTCAACCTCCCAGACCTGCTGGGGTAAAGATATTGTTGAGACCTGCTCAACCTCCTAGACCGCTGGGGTAAGAATATCGGAAAACCTGTCCTATCCTGTTGAGTCCTGCTCAACCTCTCAGACCTGCTGAGGTAAAGATAATGTTGAGAACTGCTCAACCTCCCAGACCTGCTGGGGTAAAGATAATGTTGAGACCTGCTCAACCTCCCAGACCTGCTGGGGTAAGAATATCGGGAAACCTGTCCCATCCTGTTGAGACCTGCTCAACCTCCCAGACCTTCTGTGGTAAAAGATATATATGCCTCCACTTTCATTGTGGGTGATAGATAGGCATAAATTATTTCTTCATGCACCATAAGGTGACTTAACTTTTCCTGGCTGAATGCCAAATAAGAATATCCAATTGAATATAATAAATTGATCCCGTGATAACATAAGGCTGAGCCAGAAGATACCGGATGAGCACAAGAAGAGATAAACCATGATTCGATTGAATCAGGCACTCTTGCCGTTAAGTCATCCTTATATGCTCAGTAACCCGTAACCCCCTTTCATCAGGATCTGAATCCTCATCACTTAGAAAACCTTGATGAGACCCAGGTTTACAACTCTCATCTGGAGGGGGTATACCAAAGTCTAGCCTGTTGTGGAGCCTAGACCTCGGATTATAAAAACGTTGCAGGTGACCCAACTCGATAAGACGCCCAATCTCCTGCCCGAGCTGCCTACAATCTTCTGTATCATGCCTGATATCATGATGATAAAGGCAGTACAGTCGATGGTTTCTTTTGTGGACTGGTCCAGCCAGGGGCTGGGGTTCTTTCGCTAGAGATTTTTTCCTCATGTAGGAAAGAATATGGGCTTTTGAAGCCAGCAGAGAGTTCCTTTCCTTTCCTCAGCCTCCTAACCGAATCTTGACAGAGCACCTTTCCTGCAACGGTGCTTTGACCTTATTGTCAACGTTTCTGCCATGTTTGAAAGGCAGGGAAACATTTTTTATTACATTTTAAGCTCTGGTGGCTAGACTTTTGTTCTGGCCGTCTTGCCTCGCCCATAAACTCAGCCTGACGCCTGGGACAATAACCAGGCCGAGTGGGAGAATACTCCATGTGTTCCAGTGGGTGAGAGTTATTGGAATGGGACCCACTGGACTTTGGTGCAGAGGCCTTCCCCTTCATCTCCCTCACTACTGCTTGGAAGACCTCTGGGTTCTGAGCCACATAGCGAATGGCTCGCCTGTGATCTTCATATGTGAAGGCAATGGGAGTTGAGGATTATCCCGGCTCCGTAGAGCATTGATCAGTTTGTTGCTGAGACGACCTTTGACTCCTCCTGGACGTCATAGGTTGCTTGGACCCTTGACTATCTTTTTAACTCATCTTTCTCTCAATAGCTTCCAAGGGCAATTTGAAAAGCTCTGAGTAATCGTTAGAAAATCTTTGAGTGGCTGTTTTCTGGATTAAGGGACTAAGGGCCCTCCTTCTAGCACCAAATGATGAAGCCGGATCTTTACCAAGGGTCTAGACGACCTTAAATTAGCTCCGTCAGTTAACTTGAAGAGTTGTTAACTGGGATCAAAAGTGTGTAGCTGGAATAGCGCTAAGTATCCTGCACAAGTAAGCACAGGTCAGAGGTCCCGGGGGGTTGGCCCCGGGAAAAACCCTCCGACGCTCAAGTCAGTTTTGGCCATATCTCACTGATATAATAATTTAAGGGGTGATTTAGGAATTTCTCACAGTATGTGCCAAGGAGCAAAGGGTATGGTGCTCGCTTTAGAGTATGAATGTTTGAATTCTGAATTTAGATCTTGGTCCTTTTCTTTGTCTTGGTTGCCTTGCTCTTATAGACCTTTTCCCTCCTTTGGCTTTTGATAATAAGTGACGGATAAGACATTTGCTTGGGGCAGAAAGCCTAGGTCGCTGTAGGTCTGCCGATGTGATCAGTAGTCTGACTGATGTGACTAATAGGCCGGCCTGGTTGATGTAACTTGTAGGCCGGCTGTTGTGATCTTGGCGTGTTCAGGAAGAATACCCAGCTGTAGTCATTATATCTCTATTTGAGGGTCCCACGAAGTAATATCGTGCTTGGCTCCTTTGCTGTGGTACACAGCTGAACTCCGCTGAAGTGCATGACTATGCCTTGCCGAAGTGCATGACTTGGCCTTATCCCACTGAAGTGGTCCGAAGTGCGGCATATGAACATAAACTGAAGTTGGTGCCAAGGCACAAACCTTGGCATATTCTTCAATGTTATAAGGGCGTCATGATGCCATGCTGAGGTGCAACCGAGGCTGAACAGCCATGCTTGGGTACTGAACCACTGAACTGTGGTAACTGCTAAACTGCAGTACTTTGAATGCTGAGCTACTGGAGTTGAACTGTTGACTGTCGTTGACTAACAGACGATTTAATTATGGTTTATCAGTTACAATGAGATGAAAGTCTACTTAAAAGACCGTATAGAAGAGTATGCGACTCTTGGTATCTTCTTGATACTTCATGAATTTCAAAGACCTAAGCCTATGGTTATACCAAAGAGGATCATCCATGTTTAGATTTTAAGGTGCAACAACAAGATCTAAGATATGGACAGATTATGAATAATATGCGGGTATACATATCGGTATACATATATATATATATACGGATCTAGGCATATATATATGGCCATAGAATGATTTTCGGAGAAGTACATCATATGTATACATATACACACCTATACGGTTAAATATATATGTATATGGGTGTATACGCATCCACTTAGCATCTCCGGATATAATATGTATTTCTTTTAAGGTTTATGGCTTATTTTAAAAGGAAATATAGATATATACATGGATGTGTATGCGTATATATATATACGGATATATATATATAGCTATACACTTATGGATAAGAATTATGAGAAATATAGGCGGGATATATGTACGTGTATATATATCGGTCATATGTATAAA